>LBNU01003146.1:0-57431 GCA_014162995.1 Artemisia annua
CATTGTGAGCGGGCGGCTAAAATAAGTGAGAGCATCAAAATCATGCTCCACCAAGTCCAAAATGAAACCCGCTTTGCTCTACAACACATTCTTGAACGTTTGGATGCTCTCTCACACCCAAACGCCTCTTAGAGCCTACTATGGAGGCTTTGCCCCATTTAAGATAATGTTGGATGACCTCCATTTATAGAAGTAGGATTTTATTTCTTTATTCCTTTTTGTTTTTCTTTTTATTTCTAGAAGTAGGAAGAAATTTTTCATTTCTTGTCCTTGACTTTTACAAAGTCAAATTTTACTTGGAATGACATCTTTTCTACTCTCTTATTTGCATTGTTGGTTGATCATCTATGAATTGTGTTTGTACTTGCTTATATTTCTCATATTGTGTTATGACTACACAATCATCATGTAATATTCTCGCCAACTAACCAATTTTGTTGTAGGTTCAAAATCCATGGTTCCTAACTTGGCACTCCATTTAGGGGGAGTATTGTCCAAGGGGGAGCACTTGCATTATTCCGCTTCGCAACTCTTCTTTTTGTTTCGACAAAAAAGGGGAGAAATTATATTTAAACTTATTAACTAAATATGATTTTTCATCAATTAAATAAAACAAGTTTAAATAAAAACTTTTAAAGACTTAACACTAGAATTAGTGATTTACTTAAAAATAAATTTATGTTTTGTCATCAACAAAGAGGGGGAGATTGTTAATACAAATATTGCTTAAAAACGTTATTTATATTTTACGATCTTTGCTAAGTTTTGTTAACGATAAAGTGTAAACTTTAGTTTTTAGTAAAACATAATTATAGTTTAAGACTTGCATAACTAGACTTTATTTCATATAAATATTTGGTACATTTACATTTCATATAAAACATAACATTTTCATATTTCCTAAAATAGAAAATGTACATGACATCTGATATGCATCATGAGCATTTATGGAAAGGTTGAGTGTTTGACTTTCCATAAGACTTCTTACACATTTTAGATAGTCTTCTACTTTATCTATTGTGTGTTTGACTAGTAGAAACATGGATGTGACATTGCTTAATATGGAAAGATTTCTTGCACATTAGTCTGTCAGACCTGGCGGAACCTTGGGATTACACGGACGGAACCCATGGTTTGGTTCCGTCGTGTCCGCTAGGCTGCTGACTTGTTTGGGTATAAATACCAAACCACTTACAAGAAATCAATCATCACTTCTCATTATAATTTACACATACATTCTCATTACATTCATCTAACTCATTAACACTTCATTTGTGTGAGATCTTTTGTAGCAAAGGAGATCATAAGTTCATACCAAAAGTTACAAGGTTCAACATAAAGTTGCAAGTCTTGTTAGCTTAGTCTTGTGTAAACTAGTGTGGTTTATAAATCTACTAATTGTGTACTTTAAGTAGTGATCGGTTAGTATTTTAGGCCTTAAAATACATAGTGTGACGGGAGTGGTTGTACCTTTGTAAAAGAACTCGACATCTAGCTTTGTGTCGGTAATCTTGTGTAAGCGACGTGTAAGGTTTTCTCCGCCGGTGAAAGGAGCTTGTTGACTAGTGAAAGAAACTCTCGAGTTGGATACTCGGGGCGTGGAGTAGGGCAAGGAAAAAGAGTCCTTGTAGCCGAACCACGATAAACTATCGTGTTGTGGTTTGTTTGTTTCTTTTGTTACTCTTTCATATTATATATTGTCTTGTAGTTTAGATCTTTGATTAAACGTAAAGTTTCAAAAGATAATTAACTTAAAAACCGGTAAACTATTCAACCCCCCTTCTAGTTTTCCACAAATGGCATCAAGAGCTACGTTACTCATGTTTTTAAAATATATTATGTTTTAAAACTTGAAACGATCCATGGATTTTGAAAATTACAAAGAAGGGCAATCTAGCAAAGACCACCACTATTTGAAGCTAATGGTTTCATATATTGGAAAAACCGTTTTGAAACTTACGTGATGTCAAAAGATATAGATCTATGGTATATAATTATAAATGGTGATAACATAGCTAATTTTAAAGATGGCACAAATGGTAAAGATGAGGATAACTCTTTTACCAAACATAATGAAGATCAAAAGAAATTAATTGCTAAAAATAATGAGGCAAAAATGATGCTTTACAATGCTTTACCAAAGAAAGAATATGAAAGAGTCTTTATGTGTAAAACCACTAAAGAAATTTTGGCAATCTTTAATATTCACTCATCAAGGGAATTCACAAGTTAAAGATAACAAAATTGATCTTCTTGTTCAACAATATGAACAATTTACTACTCCCGAAGATGAGATTATTAATTGTGCTTTTGCTAGGTTTATTATTACTTCACTTAAAGCACTTGATGAATCTTTTTGTAGAAAGAATTTTGTCAGGAAATTCCTTAGAGCACTCCATTCGAAGTGGAAAGCAAAACTGACGGCAATTGAAGAATCTAAGGATCTTTCAAGCATGTCACTTGATGAGCTAATTGGAAACCTCAAAGTTCATGAAATGGTAATGGAAAAAGATTCGGAAATAATTAAAGGCAAGAAAGAAAAAGTGAAGTCTATTGCATTGAAAGCTAGAGTTCAATCAAGTAATGATGAAGAATCTAGCTCGGATAGTGATGATGAAGAATATGCAATGGCCGTAAGAGACTTCAAAAAGTTCTTTCGAAGACGTGGAAAGTTTGTGAGGCAACCTAAAGATGATAAGAAAGCTTCACGAAAAGATCGTGACGACAAGAAGGAAAAGTGAGAAAGAAAGTGCTTTAGGTGCGGAGACACAAGTCATCTCATAGGAGAATGTCCAAAACCACCCAAAAGCAAAACTCAACGAGCTTTTGTAAGTGGTGCTTGGAGTGATAGTGAAGATGATGACGAAGAGCCAAAGAACGAAGAAATTGCTCTCATGGCTCAAGACTCAAATGAGGTACAATCCGACTCATCTTGTTCTTCTATTAATGATGATACATTACAAAAAGAATATAGCAAACTTTGTGAACTAAGTCTAAAAATCATAAACAAAAACAAATTTTTGAAAACCAAAAAGAAATTTTTGGAAAATGAAGTATATGAATTGAAGGAAAAAGCTAAGAGATTAGAAAAGAGTAAAAGTATTGACACATTGTGTAAATCATGTGAAGAGTTTAAACTCGAAATTGAGAAACTTAAAACTACTCAAAACGATCTAATCAAACAAACTTCAAAGTTTAAAAAGTTTGATAAAAATATTTCTTGTGCGGATGAAATAATGAAACTCCAAAAGTCACCATTCGATAAAACGGGATTAGGTTTCATGAAATTAGAAATGCTAAAGAGTCAAACAAAATAAGACGAGAAAGCACAAGAAACTAACAAAACTGCTACAGACATCCACGGACCAGACGGAACCTAAAATAGAGTTCCGCACGTTGAACCCAAAGGTTCCGCAGGGTCTGCAACAGAAAAACAAGTTTCTACGCCGGATCGTACTAAATTCGTTAAAGTCACAAATAAGTCCAAAATTAGTATAAATGATACAAAACTAAAGCCAGCTATTAAGGTTGGAGTAGGACTTTGTAGAAATGAATTTAGAACTAAAACCACACAACCGAGACCTAAAACTCCTATTCCCAAACACCCCTTTCCAAAGAGCAACTACAACATGCAACCAAACTACCAACATGGTTGGAACCAAAACACACCTAGACATTACCAAAATCCAACTTACATGTCATGGAACCCATATCTTCCATTTCTATACATGGATCAAGTTAATGGTATGTTTTAACCAAAATGGACCCATGGGATATTGGGGACCAAATGTTTGAGTGTTTTGTACAAAATAGGTGTGCTTCAAAGTTAATTTGGAACCGGATGAATGGATCAAAGATAGTGGTTGCTCAAGGCACATGACGGGAAACAAAAGCCTCTTCTCAACTTATCAAAAATGTGATGGAGGTAATGTCACATTTGGTAGCAAGGCGAAATGCAAAATCATCAGAAAAGGTACAATCTCTCATGACTCTCTCTCTATAGATGATGTAGCTCATGTTGATAACTTAGGCTTTAATCTCCTTAGTATTAGTCAACTTTGCCGGAAAAAGTATAACGTCCTTTTTAGTGAAAATGGAAGTAAAATACTTAAAGATGGCATAACCATAGCTAGAGGTGTTCTCAAGAACAACGTGTATGTCATGAAGATGGATCAAACATCTAGAGACAAACTTTGTCTCACCTCATTAGATGAATCTTCAACTTTATGGCATAGACGCTTAGGACACGCTAATATGAGACTTATTCAAAACCTCTCCTCTAAAGACCTAGTTCGAAACCTACCCAAGCTGAAATACGACCAACACTTTTGTGATGCTTGCAAAGTTGGTAAACAAGTTCATAGTAGCCATAAGGCTAAAAATGTAGTGTCTACATCTAGGTGTCTAGAACTTTTGCATATGGATTTGTTTGGTCCATCCGCTATACAAAGTTATGGAGGAAACTTCTATACCTTAGTTATAGTAGATGACTACTCAAGATATACTTAGACAAAATTTTTGAAAAGTAAAAATGAAGCTTTTGACCAATTTGAAATTCTTAGTAAGAAAATTCAAAATCAATTAGGAACATACATTGTGTCTATTAGAACGGACCACGGTCGTGAATTTGACAATGAAATACAATTCGGAAACTTTTGTGATAAAAATGGCATAACATATAATTTTTCGGCACCACGCACTCCTCAATCTAACGGTGTAGTAGAACATAAAAACCGGACGTTACAAGAGATGAGTAGAACAATGCTTAATGAAAAAAACATTCCTCAAAAGTTTTGGTGCAACGCTGTTGACACGTCAACCTATATTCTAAATCGTGTCTTAATTAGACCATTTTTGAACAAAACTCCATATGAACTATATAAAGGTAAAAAGCCTACATTAGGATATTTTAGAGTGTTTGGGAGTAAATGCTTTATTCTTAACACCAAGGATTATCTCACCAAATTCGACCCAGTCTTATGAAGGTGTGTTTCTTGGATATTCACAAAGTAGTAAAGCTTACATTGTTCTAAATAAAGAAACCTTAAGAGTCGAGGAATCGTTAAACGTAACATTTGACGAAAGTCCACCTCCCTCTAAGACATCACCTTTGGTAGATGATGACTTAGTTGAAAGTCAAATAATGGATAATCAAGAAATCATAGAAAATGACATAGAAGAAGAACCAACAAACCAAGAAATTGTCAATGTTAAAGAATCCAAAAGTCATCTATTAGATAGTGTCATAGGAAATATTAATGAAAGAACACTAAGATCAAAAGTCCAAAATGAAAGTAACTTATTTTGTTTCGTGTCAACTATTGAACCGAAAAATGTAAACGAAGCTATAAAAGATGAATCATGGGTAATAGCCATGCAAGAAGAATTAAACCAATTTGTTAGGAATGATGTTTGGACATTAGTTCCTCAACCAAAAAGTCAAACAATAATTGGAACAAAATGGGTTTTTCGAAATAAAATGGATGAAAATGACGTAGTGTCTAGAA
The DNA here is from genome assembly GCA_014162995.1 of Artemisia annua. NCBI lineage: Eukaryota > Viridiplantae > Streptophyta > Magnoliopsida > Asterales > Asteraceae > Artemisia > Artemisia annua. Next base: position 5,508 of record LBNU01003146.1, read on the forward strand.
ACAAAGCTAGGCTAGTGGCACAAGGATATAATCAACAAGAAGGTATTGACTACGATGAAACTTTTGCTCCGGTTGCTAGGCTCGAGTCAATAAGAATTTTACTTGCATATGCATGCGCACACAATTTTAAACTTTTTCAAATGGACGTCAAAAGTGCATTCTTAAACGGATTTATAAATGAAGAAGTATATCTTGCTCAACCACCGGGCTTCATTGACTTTGAAAAAGCTAATCATGTTTACAAACTTAAAAAGGCTTTATACGAACTTAAGCAAGCTCCAAAAGCATGGTATGATCGACTTAAAACCTTCCTAGTAGACCATAAGTATACCATGGGACTAGTAGATAATACTCTCTTCACTAAGAAGAAAGGCACACATATTATCATAGTACAAATCTATGTTGATGACATTATATTCGGTTCAACTTGTCAAGAATTATGTGTCGATTTCTCAAGAATCATGCATGATGAGTTTGAAATGAGTATGATGGGAGAACTCAACTTTTTCTTAGGACTCCAAATAAAACAACTAAAAGATGGTATCTTCTTTAATCAATCAAAATACATCAAGGATATGCTTAAGAAATTTGGTCTAGAAGATTCAAAACCAATCAAAACACCTATGTCCACGGAAATCAAACTTACCAAGGATGAGGAAAGTGAATCCGTAGATAGCATTAAATATAGAGGTATGATTGGAAGTCTACTATACCTAACGGCTAGTAGACCCGACATTATGTTTAGTGTTTGTCTATGTGCCCGCTTTCAAGAAGATCCTAAAACAATTCACCTTGAAGCCGTAAAGAGGATCTTTAGATACATTAAGGGTACTACACACTTAGGATTATGGTATCTCAAAGGAACGGGAGTAGACACCATAGTGTATGCCGACTCGGACCATGCCGGTGACTATGTTGATAGAAAAAGTACAAGTGGTATTTGTACTTTTATTGGACATTGTCTCACCTCATGGTTCTCTAAGAAGCAAATGGCTCTCGCTATCTCAACAACGGAAGCCGAATACGTATCGCCGGAAAAGCATGTCAACAAGCTCTTTGGATGAAGCAAGCTCTTGTCGACTACGGAATTCAACTTAACGATATCTCCATTCTTTGTGACAACAAGGGAGCCATAGATCTTAGCAAGAATCCAATTCAACATGCTCGCACTAAACATATTGAAATCCGTCATCATTTTCTTTGTGACAACATTCAAAAAGGAAACATCTCAATTGAGAAAGTTTCTTCCGAAAACAACATCGCCGACATTCTCACAAAACTCCTTAAAAGAGAACCATTTAACCTTCTTAGGCTTGGATTAGGATTAATGGAACCTGCATTATAGTTCTGAACGTTAGGATAAAATCACAAAAATCAAAACAAATCATTTTTTTTGCTGATGCGGCGGAACCCTGCGACAAAAAGGGCGGAACCCCATTTTTGGTTCCGCCGTATCCGCCAACCTGCAACAAATTTTCCTTATTTTATATTAAACCAAACACCCATTATCTCATACTACCACTCCAAACTGCTACTATTCACTTCACCACTCATCCAAACCAATGAAATTTTGGTCATCTCTTCATTCACATTGCTCTCTTATCATCATTGTAAGTATTCTAAACATAATCATACTCCTGATCTGCGTCTAGGAATTCTATTTTTGCACAAAATCTAAAACTTGGGGTTATACATTAACTTGAGAAATTCATATAGAGAATTAGTGGTTAAACTAAACTAATCATGTTTCCCATAGTTAGGAATTGCATCCTTGTAAGACATTAACATGTTTACTAAAACACCCCATGTCAAATTCTTGCAAAAATTTCTCACAAATAGGACAAATATTTTTTCGTCTCATATTGTAAATACAAAATAAAAACGTTATGTTTAAAACATCACTTGCATAATGTCTCTTGAATGCTAAAGGGAATACATAACTAATATGTATTTTCGGGTACATTCAAACGAAGCTACATTGACTTAGGAGCGTTTGGGTTATCTTTTGTTTACAACTAAAACTTGCATCATAAAACGTTTTTAGCATCCTAAAACGTTTTTAGCATAAAAAATGATTCTAGATAACCGCACCTCCACATTGTTTTCATATAGGCATACACTAGACCATCCACATTGTAGAAATCATTACTTGAACTAAAAATGTGAAATTTTGTGTTTTCTAGGAATCATCATGCCTCCCGCAACTCATTATGATCATAAGGACACCATTCACTACCTACCCAAACACCACAAAACCAAAGGGCTTACCGAAGCCCAAAGGGACATTTTCAAAGCCTTAGAAAAACGATATGTCCACGAGGGTAGAACCATTGACCCATCCTTCCTAACCGGAACCAATCTTCATAGGGAACTCGCCACCATCAACTTTGATTGCCTACTAGAAATTGACGAGCCTATTTGTCCTAGGTTCATTCTAGAGTTCTATGCATCCGTCACTCTTTCTACGGATGATTATGGTTACATGTCTATCAACTTCATGGCTAGTAGCAACCAATGTTGCAAAAATCGTGAATCGGTCCTGAGGCGGTCGAGGGCCGAGTAGCGTTTTTTAGCCGATTAATCGGCCCTAAACCTTGTAATCGCCGATTAATCGGCCGATTTCCTTGCAAATCTCTCCAAGTTCCAGGGCCATTTACCTTGTAATCGGCGATTACAAGGCCGAGTAGGCCATTTTTTGCAACATTGGTAGCAACTAATACACCTTCACTCTCAATGAATTTGCTCAAATCTTAGGAATTTAAACCATGGTACTTGCATCTACACCGACAAGCATTCCCTCACAACCCTTGACACTCTCATGGATAGGATCCATCCTTATGACACTCCTCTTGTGTCTAAAGATGTAATTCGTGAGCGTCTCTTTGTTAGGACTTCCGACACTAGAAGAACCTGTACCGGGAACGCGGTCAACAAGGACCCATACGGTATGGAACTCAATGAACTTAGGCCTCAATTCAAGAAATGGGAAGAAGTCCTTAGAGCCAATGTCATTAGCACCATAGGAAACCGGGATCATGTCAATGTTTGCCTTAGCTACATGCTCTACTCCTTGTCCGTTCGGCAACCCTTCAACTTGGCCTACTACATGGCCAAAAGGATGGCCGACATTCCCGTGCAAGGCACAACGGCTATGCCGTATGGAATGCTCTTGACCCGTCTCTTTAGGCACATTGCTCCTATTCCTCCGACACCAAGAGGCCTTCGTCTAGACTACTCTCTCATTCCACACACATTTGTTCCACTTAGTGATAAGAGAGTCTCCGTATCCCAAGGGAAATGCCCCCATCCTCCTACTTCCTCATCTTCATCTTCAATGAGTGAAGAGGACGGGCTAGCCAACTCTAGGCTCCCACCTCTTGAATACCTTTCACAACTTCCAAATATTCCTAATGAGTCAGCGGAATTCAAGCAAACTAAGGGGATGTTCAAAAGTCTCGGGAGGTTCCTTGGAAAGCTCAAGAAGAAGATTGATCGCCAATGAGAGCGTGTGTGAAGGAGTGTTTGGCACTAGGTGTCATTTGAACAATATGGATGTTTAAAACCTTGTTTTATGGATTTATGTATTTGTAGGGATATTTGGTTATGTTTGGAACATATTTGTACTAACAATTATGCAGGACGACAACATTTGGCATGTTGTCAAACTTTCAACTATATGAAAAATTTCACTAAGTATAGTGAAATTCGCTAGCCCCCTGTCAAAGTCCAACAGTAAGAATGTTTCTATGTTCAATTTTTGCATTTCCTAACCAGCTATAGCATAAATTTTATGTTCTAAGAGTTTTCGGAAAAATTGGATTTCGTCTCGACCCCCGTGCACACGTTCTGTCCACTATCAGACCCCTGGCGGAACTGACGGAACCAAAAATAGGGTTCCGCCAGTGCATTTTCTGGGTAAACCCATTTTTGGCCCAACGGAACAGACGAAACCCAGATGAGGGTTCCGCCCTTGATGTCGATTGGTTCCGCCAGGCATCTGCAGAAAGTAGTTTAAATTTTTCGAATTTTTACTTTCTCACAACTTCATATCATCTCTTTTAGTTTAAAACTCACTCCTAATTAGTTGTTAAGTTCATTAGGATCACTCTTAGCAATACAAACCAATAGAAACCCATTTCCCGCTAAAACTCAAATTAAACCATAACTAACCCAAGGAACCCTTGCCCATAAGGCAAGGAACCCTACATAAGGTTCCTTGGTATCCTTGGAACATCTGACCCAAACCACTATGACAAAACCACTAAGCATTTAGTGCATATCTTGGTCTTCTTACTCCACCACTTTCATTGGATTGACTTCCAATGATTTGACAACCTTCATAACTCTTCCAAATCATTAGAAACCTCCAATTTTGTATGGTAAAACATCAAATCCAAACACTCCTTTCCACATTACTTCCACTCTATAAATTTGACCATCTTAGAACACTTTCAAATCACACCATCACCATCCTAATCTCTGAAAATCATCTTCTAACCCAAAATTTTGACAATGACAAAGTCAACAATCACTTTTCCACCATCTCGACCCATTAGGAGAACCGCACGCATAAGTGTCAAACCCTTTTGTTGTAACACCACCATCAACCTTAGCTCATCATCTTCGGATGAATCACCACTAATCATCTCCTCACCAATCAAGGATGAAAATTTTCTCAATCTTGCAACTCCCACACCATCACCAAAATACAACCATGTTATCACCACTCCACCTCCAACCAAAACACCCATTGACCCAAGTCCACCACCGGCTCCAACACAACCATCCAAGACACCATCACCACCCAAATCACCAAAACTTGAGCCAATGGAGCTTTTTGGAACTCCACCTTCATCACCAAATCCATTTTTGGATGACCTTGAGGATCTTCCACAAAATCCAACAAACTCACCACCATTGCCTTTGCTTTATTCAATCAAGCAAATGGCACATGATCACACCAGGGCTTTCTTTGAGCCCAATGTCCCTTTTGAACAAGAACCACCACCACAAGAACAACCTCCACAACCAAAACCTTTGTTGTTTCACCCCATTTACAAAGACATCCATGGACCTCTCTATGAAGAACCTCACCTAGAACAACACCAACCACCACAACCTCAAGAATCACAACCACAATCCCATTCCCAACATTTTGAGTCCTTCTTTCCTTCTTATAAGGAAATAGAAGCATCCCTCACTCAAGCAATGGAATTTCAAACCACCTTGCTTGCCTCCATTACAAACCCATCCTCCACTCAAGAAACCAACACCATTCCACCACCTCAAACATAATCAAATGATCACATCCTACCCAATCCCCGCCATGGTTGCTCACATTGTGAGCGGGCGGCTAAAATAAGTGAGAGCATCAAAATCATGCTCCACCAAGTCCAAAATGAAACCCGCTTTGCTCTACAACACATTCTTGAACGTTTGGATGCTCTCTCACACCCAAACGCCTCTTAGAGCCTACTATGGAGGCTTTGCCCCATTTAAGATAATGTTGGATGACCTCCATTTATAGAAGTAGGATTTTATTTCTTTATTCCTTTTTGTTTTTCTTTTTATTTCTAGAAGTAGGAATAAATTTTTCATTTCTTGTCTTTGACTTTTACAAAGTCAAATTTTACTTGGAATGACATCTTTTCTACTCTCTTATTTGCATTGTTGGTTGATCATCTATGAATTGTGTTTGTACTTGCTTATATTTCTCATATTGTGTTATGACTACACAATCATCATGTAATATTCTCGCCAACTAACCAATTTTGTTGTAGGTTCAAAATCCATGTTTCCTAACTTGGCACTCTATTTAGGGGGAGTATTGTCCAAGGGGGAGCACTTGCATTATTCCTCTTCGCAACTCTTCTTTTTGTTTCGACAAAAAAAGGGAGAAATTACATTTAAACTTATAAACTAAATATGATTTTTCATCAATTAAATAAAACAAGTTTAAATAAAAACTTTTAAAGACTTAACACTAGAATTAGTGATTTACTTAAAAATAAAGTTTATGTTTTGTCATCAACAAAAACGGGGAGATTGTTAATACAAATATTGCTTAAAAACGTTATTTATATTTTACGATCTTTGCTAAGTTTTGTTAACGATAAAGTGTAAACTTTAGTTTTTAGTAAAACATAATTATAGTTTAAGACTTGCATAACTAGACTTTATTTCATATAAACATTTGGTACATTTACATTTCATATAAAACATAACATTTTCATATTTCCTAAAATAGAAAATGTACATGACATCATGATATGCATCATGAGCATTTATGGAAAGGTTGAGTGTTTGACTTTCCATAAGACTTCTTACACATTTTAGATAGTCTTCTACTTTATCTATTGTGTGTTTGACTAGTAGAAACATGGATGTGACATTGCTTAATATGGAAAGATTTCTTGCACATTAGTCTGTCAGACCTGGCGGAACCTTGGGATTACACGGATGGAACCCATGGTTTGGTTCCGCCGTGTCTGCCAGGCTGCTGACTTGTTTGGGTATAAATACCAAACCACTTACAAGAAATCAATCATCACTTCTCATTATAGTTTACACATACATTCTCATTACATTCATCTAACTCATTAACACTTCATTTGTGTGAGATCTTTTGTAGCAAAGGAGATCACAAGTTCATACCAAAAGTTACAAGGTTCAACATAAAGTTGCAAGTCTTGTTAGCTTAGTCTTGTGTAAACTAGTGTGGTTTATACATCTATTAATTGTGTACTTTAAGTAGTGATCGGTTAGTATTTTAGGCCTTAAAATACATAGTGTGACGGGAGTGGTTTTACCCTTGTAAAAGAACTCGGCATCTAGCTTTGTGTCGGTAATCTTGCGTAAGTGACGTGTAAGGTTTTCTCCGCCGGTGAAAGGAGCTTGTTGACTAGTGAAAGAAACTCTCGAGTTAGATACTCGGGGCGTGGAGTAGGGCAAGGAAAAAGAGTCCTTGTAGCCGAACCACGATAAACTATTGTGTTGTGGTTTGATGTTTCTTTCGTTACTCTTGCATATTATATATTGTCTTGTAGTTTAGATCTTTGATTAAACGTAAAGTTTCAAAAGATAATTAACTTAAAAACCGGTAAACTATTCAACCCCCCTTCTAGTTTTCCACAGAAATGATGTTCCTTTCTGTAGGGTATCATTCCAGCTTTAGAAACAGTATTTCCTAGTGCGGAACACAGATTCTGTTTGAGGCACATCCATGAGAATATGAAATTACAATGGAATTCTGCAGAATACAAGTCACATTTGTGGAGATGTGCTGCAACAACAACCGTCCAACAATTTGAGGCAGCAATGCTTGCATTCAAAAGTTTTAGCAAACCTGCACATGCTTGGTTAAGTAAGATACCACCAGCCCATTGGTCAAGGTCGTATTTTTCAGGTAGTAAACAATCTGTGTTTATCAACAATATTCAACATTGTTTTTTGTATTACTAAAACATGTTCTATACATATGTAGGGAGAGCTCATTCTGACGTATTACTTAATAACATGTGTGAAGTGTTTAATGGGAAACTAGTGGGAGGTAGGCACCAACCCATCATTACTGCTTTAGAATACGTTAGAGAATATTGTATGCAGAGAATAGTGAATGTTGTGCATACAATTGACAAGTGTGCGGGACCGTTTATACCAAGGGCAACACACATGTTAGACTTCAATAAGAAAGAGGCTTGTAAGTACACCGTTTTAGGGATTGAAGAAGATAACTAAAAGGTTAGTGGATGGGGAGAAAATCATTTCGTAAATGTTAAAGCCATGTCGTGTAGTTGTAGAAGATGGGAGCTTACAGGTATGCTATGTAAACATGCTATTGTAGCCAACCGGTATATGAGGTTAAATGGAATCGAAGTAGGATCTGTAGAATCGTGGGTTCATCCATGTTACTTGCTTAAGACATGGGAGGAAACATACAAACACCACGTTTTGCCCATCAGGGGTTATCATGATTGGAAAAAGTCAACTGTGCCTAGAACCATTCTTCCACCTAAGCATCATAAACCATTGGGTAGGCCACGAAAGAAGAGAACTAGGGCTTTTTACAGAAAATGATGATACTGATAAAGAAAGTAAGTTGTCACAGTCTAGTAGGAGTGTAGTTTGTGGAATTTGTGGCAATGCTGGACACAACAAGAAAACATGTCTTGGGCAAGGAGGTGTTACTGGAAGTCAAGGCAGTACACATCAGTCTAAAAAACCAGGTTCATCCCAGCCAGAAGTTTCATCACAGAAGAAGAGAAAGGTTAAAGGTAACAACTTTGAAGCAAGTGTCGACCACTCTGTTACTGGAAGTCAAGTTAATGCTGCTTCATGTGTATCTTCAAGTCATGAGTGGACTAGGCAGAAGATTATAGCAGCAAATGACTTCACCACAAAAAAATATTAGCTAAGTATTTCTAAGACAATGGTTTTCATCCAATATGTAATTCCTAGACAATAATTTTCTATGTTTTAAGTATGTGTGTTTCTGAACTATGTAGACTACTAAATTTTATGCATTTGGAAATATATCCATTTTGCATTATGTAAGACATCATATCATGCTTGAGTTCTTATTTGGCTGATATTTTGTATTTTGACAGAGAGCAAATAAGTCAAAGCTTTGTATTAGTCATAGACAATTACCAAAATTTGATGAAGTCAAAGCTTTCTACTAGTCAACCTACAATAACGCTACCTTAAAACACTAAACAAACTACTGTACATGCATTCTACATTCTAGGAAGCTTTGCAAAACACAAAAAGCCTGTCTTTCTAAAGACACTACATACACCATATGCAAACTGAAACGATGACTATCCAAGAGACTACACACAAGTTCCTCAAACGACAAACTTTCTCCTTCTCTAGAAGGAGCTCAGCTACAGCTGCTTGATGAGCAGCCTCTAGCTCCATTGCACTGTCTCGGGCGTTGACGGCCTCCAATGTCTCAGCCATAAGGCCGGCTTGGCATTCTTGTAATGCCGCCTCATTACGGTGAATGTGCCTCCTCAAGTAGAGGATCACCTCCTTTGCTCTTGGTGGCATTGATGGATCGTACCACCCATTGAAGGGACATGCGGATCCCTAAAAATCAATAATCTAAAATCAAGACTTTGACTCTTAAACTCGTAACTTGAACATAAACATGTAATTAAAAACAACCATTAGACTAAAACATTGATTAAACTAAACGTGACATTTTAACTTAAAGCATCCCAACCATAAACGAACCTCCACCGGACAATCATAATAACGCCTTCCGGCGTTCACATTGTTCCAACAGGTCCTTAGGACCGCCCGCCTGCCGCATCGCGCCATTGTTAAGATTTGATCGGAACTATTTAGGATAAGATTTGATGAGAGAGAGGAGAGTTTAGGGATGAGTGGTGAATAAATATTGCTTTTATTAAGATTTAATTACTGTAGCAGCTGTAGAAACCGCGTGTGCCTTAGCACACGGTTTTACATAATGACGATATTATCCTTGTGCTAAAAACAAAATGTAACGGAAGGCAACGGCGTTGACCGACGGAAAAACGGGTCAAAGGACGCAATCAGCCTCAAAAAACTTGAGGAGGGACGCACGGAGACATTTTTCAAAACTTATGGTGCATGGCGATGTTTGGTGAAAAGTTTAGGGACCAACGGTGTATTTTAGTGTAAATCAAACAATTCCCAATGAAACCTCCAACAAACTTCAATCACAAATACTAAAATTACAAAAGTCTAACCTAATTTTAAATTGATTGACATACCCTAAATTAGAGTGTTTTGACATTTATGCCCTCATAGAATGAAAATGTGTAAAAGTAATGTGAAGATATAATTATCAAGACATTATAATTTAAAGTGTGCAAATCAATTTAAAAAATGTGCAAATCAACTCGCTCTTAATTTATATCCCATGAAACAAGATTTCAAGAACTACTACAAATCACAACTTGCATCTTCTTTACGTTAATGTCTTTACTCTTTTAGTCAACAAAAACAGTGACTGGGCCCCACTTATCACTTGCTTCCCCTCTGCTCTCTCGTTACTAGTACACCATTTTTAATACCAATATTTTAACCCAATTAAACCCATTCTTTTTTACTTTACTTTATCACAAATCACACACCACATTCCTGTCAAATAAAAATCTGTCATATTTGCATTCTTTAATTACATAGGATTACACCACCTTTTAAGTTTTAACATTCCTAGAATGTACTATTAAAAAACTAAAAAATCAATCTTAAACATAATATTCCTTTGATATTTATTATTTTTGGAAACAAAACCAAAACCAAAACTTCAAACAATTACTCCATTTAGGGGGAGTATTGTCCAAGGGGGAGCACTTGCATTATTCCGCTTCGCAACTCTTCTTTTTGTTTCGACAAAAAGGGGGAGAAAATATATTTAAACTTATAAACTTAAAATGATTTTTCATCAATTAAATAAAACAAGTTTAAATAAAAACTTTTAAACGACTTAACACTAGAATTAGTGATTTACTTAAAAATAAAGTTTATGTTTTGTCATCAACAAAAAGGGGGAGATTGTTAATACAAATATCGCTTAAAAACGTTATTTATATTTTACGATCTTTGCTAAGTTTTGTTAACGACAAAGTGTAAACTTTAGTTTTTAGTAAAACATAATTATATATTATGACTTGCATAACTAGACTTTATTTCATATAAACATTTGCTACATTTACATGTCATATGAAACATAACATTTTCATATTTCCTAAAATAGAAAATGTACATGACATCATGATATGCATCATGAGCATTTATGGAAAGGTTGAGTGTTTGACTTTCCATAAGACTTCTTACACATTTTAGAAAGTCTTTTACTCTGTCTATTGTGTGTTTGACTAGTAAGAACATGGATGTGACATTGCTTAATATGGAAAGATTTCTTGCACATTAGTCTGTCAGACCTGGCGGAACCTTGTGAGTACACGGACGGAACCCATGGTTTGGTTCCGCCGTGTCCGCCAACTTGCTGACTTGTTTGGGTATAAATACCAAACCACTTGCAAGAAATCATCTATCACTTCTCATTATAATTTACACATACATTCTCATTACATTCATCTAACTCATTAACACTTCATTTGTGTGAGATCTTTTGTAGCAAAGGAGATCACAAGTTCATACCAAAAGTTACAAGGTTCAACATAAAGTTGCAAGTCTTGTTAGCTTAGTCTTGTGTAAACTAGTGTGGTTTATACATCTAATCATTGTGTACTTTAAGTAGTGATCGGTTAGTATTTTAGGCCTTTAATACATAGTGTGACGGGAGTGGTTGTACCCTTGTAAAAGAACTCGACATCTAGCTTTGTGTCGGTAATCTTGTGTAAGCGACGTGTAAGGTTTTCTCCGCTGGTGAAAGGAGCTTGTTGACTAGTGAAAGAAACTCTCGAGTTGGATACTCGAGGCGTGGAGTAGGTCAAGGAAAAAGAGTCCTTGTAGCCGAACCACGATAAACTATCGTGTTGTGGTTTGATTGTTTCTTTCGTTACTCTTGCATATTATATATTGTCTTGTAGTTTAGATCTTTGATTAAACGTAAAGTTTCAAAAGATAATTAACTTAAAAACCGGTAAACTATTCAACCCCCTTCTAGTTTTCCACAATACCCATGATGGGTTGTAAACGGGCCATGTGTCAATGGAACAAGTTTAGTATGTTAAAGTAATGACGTTGGTTAAGTTTGGTGGACAAATGAAGTGGTAAAAGTGATTTGTTGTGTAAATGGGTCAAAAAGAATTTTGGGCACAAAACCGTCAAGTCGTAAAGCACTATTTCGAGTGTCAACGGTAAATGTTTTTGTATGGAAATGAGCTTATGAATGAAATGAGCAAATCTGGAAAGTTTCGTTAATTGATGAGTATCGGAAGTATGGTTTTCGGAAAATGTGCAAAGTATTGTAATTATAAAGTTTCTGCAGGTACCATATGACCATATGAGATATTTCATATGGTCATATGCTAGAGTCAGTGGTTTGAATAGTTTCTGAGGTGACCATACGGCCATATGAAATATTTCATACGGCCATATGGTCGGTTTTTCAGATTTTGTAAAGTTTTGGAATTTCATATCTTTTAAACCGTAAGTCGTCACGGGGTTGTGCCACCCGGCGTTTCGAAGGGAATTGAGCCTAGTTTTATTTAAAAATAGTCTCAAGGTCGGATTGTTTATAGATTTTTGTCAGTCATTAAAAGAGTAATAGAAAGTCCGTTAAAGTCAAGTCGTTTCCACGTTAAAGTCAAATTTTTTGGTCAAAGCGGGCACGGGGTGTAATAAACGGCATCACAAAATAAAAGATGCGGTCACGGCTGATTCAGAGGCTAATACCAAATTATTAGCACCAGATTTACCATGTCAAGAATTACATAGAGTTAAACTTTGATGTTCATTTTGCTCTTTTACTACTATTTCATCCCACGATAGCCGACGTTCGTGTTCTTTTTTTGGCAGTTCTATAAATATTTGGAAAATGGCCAGGTTTGGTTAGTTTTGTAATTTCATACACACATAATTTGATGATGTAAAACATTTACCTAAAGTTAAACCATGTATTTGAAGTCAAATAAAAAGGGTGCTAGGGATTTATTTAAACTGTTGAGGTTTTTTTTGAAATAAGTTGTGTAGAATTAGTAAGTGTAAACTGTTGACTATAGCTTATTTTAATCACATTTCACAAATAAAGAAATAACCATCTTGGACATATATTCGAAAGATTATAAAAAACTGCTATTATATCAAACGACGTTGACCACATAGACAGTTCTAAAATAAGCAATTCCACGTATTATTTATGACAACAAAGACTGAAACTAAATCTGTTGAACTTATGGAGGTGGTGTATATTTTACCTTATTTTCCTGGCTTATGAGCCGATGTGATGTGGGTATTGTTCATAAGCTCAATTGATAAGGTATTTTAAATTTGAATTACACCTTAAGCTGAAAAATTAAGCTAATTCGGACATCCCAAAAACTACCATTTATGTATTCTTATGAAAACCTATGTGACTTTTTCAGATTAGGCTGATGTAACGGCTGTTGTTACAGAAGCAACTTCACATTTCATCGGCAAGAAATCACTTCCCAAGGTTTTGATTTTTTATACTCATGAAGTTGAATGGTCAACTTCGTGAAAGATAGGACATATAGTGATTCATATTAATTTCAATTGGCGGACATTATGGTAATTGCCCCGTTCTCAGCAAATACCCTTGGCAAGGTAATATGTTATTGCAACTTATATATTTGATTTTTGCATTGGCGCATACCACATCTTAGAGATTTTAGGAGTTGGGCCAGATGATGATATAATAGCTTGATGTTCCTGACAATTTCGTTGTTTAAAACAAAATCATGTAATGTAACTTAGATAGTTTACTTTTGTTGTTTTCAATCTCTCCAAGACTGTGAAGGTGGAGAAGCATGTTGAATACCAAGGAGAAATTGCCACTTTGCTGAAATAACGACATCCAAAGCTCCTGCATATTTCAAGTCAGCCTTGGTTTGAAGACATTCAAAATTGCTTTTATCAAGGTCACTTTTTTCCTGGATTTCACATGAATGGAGGGGTTCAAGCAAGACATTTACAGCAACAACTTCCATCTTTATCATTCATATGCATTGCCACAAAAAACCGACTACAGTCCGCTTAGTTACTTGAATAGTTAAGATTGTCAGTTAACTACATAGATGAGCATTGTGACTGCCGAATGTTTGGTGTACTGATTGAGATTTAATCATGTTTATGTTCAGTTGTATATGTGTGTTGGATCATAGTGCAAAACAATTAATTGTAAGAGTTCCTTCTTTGATGAGGTTCTCGACCATATGCAGACATTTAGATACCTTCAACTTGCTTTGGCCTACAACATAAGTATAAAAGGTGCTAAAAAGTACACTTACATTTACATAAGGATTTTCGCACACATTTTAGGCGTCAAACATATGACCAAACTCAGGCAACATAAATGATGATGGTAAAATAGGAGATATGTTGTAGTATTGAAAAGAAAAAGATGGTTTCTATTGGTGATAGTTAGAAGACTTTGGTTATTGTTTACCCCTGCTATGTGTTGCTTTCTTTACAAAACATAATAAAAATAACAAATAGTCTGAAACAATTCGAAAGTCAAAATATATGACAAAAACACTCCCGCGGCAACGCGCGGACAACCATGCTCGTTGTGACTAAAGGGCGTTACTTTTGCCAGATTTCATCATTTTTATTTTCCCGCCCACCTGCCAACTTGTGTTCCCAAGGAAGAGTTATGCTTAGAGCACAAAGTGTCGTGAAGAAGCTAAGCTTCTCATTTGGGGCACACGGGGTGCCACATCATTTTACCAAACCTCCACAACTAACCTCCTCATTCACAACTAACCTCAACTTACTCATTTTGGGCACACCACTTACAACTTTATTTTTTTATTCAAATTTCCAAATAAACTAAATTCATATAATTAAAAATAAAATACATTACAACATATTAAAAAACATACGAAATATAAAATAACGATACGGTAAAAAAACATACGCAACTTAAGAAATAAATCAAATTATAACGAAACTAATTATTCGGATTTTGTTGTTGAATTTGTTCACATTGATGTAGTTGCCAAACATGCTCGATGAGACATCGTTGAAGCATTGCGTGTTTGCGTTTATCTTGTAGTTCTTTGGTTTTTTTCTTTGCACTTCGCAACGGTGGACTGGCAAGCTTTGGCGACTCCTACACCGTGTGCTCTAAGGGACATAATTTACACTTATACTTTCATCATCATCATTATCATCATTAAGTTGACAAGACTCAACTATTCCACTCTTTCAAATACATGTAACCCTTATAAATTCCAAGCCTTCTTGTATTTAAGCCAAGCATAAAAACTTTCATTGTCATTCTCTACAAACCCTAAAAAACCAAATACTTAATCAAACCAAACCGCATCAATGGGCCGTACCACATCATCATCTACAAAGATTGAAGATCAATGATACCGTTAGTTAGCTAAGAAATAGACAATGACATGAAGCTTGAGAATAAGTTACGTGTGTTCTGCTTGGAAGTGGTTGATACTCTTAAAGAGAGGGCAAAAGTGATCGGACAGCTTGAAAAGTTAAGTGGTGACCTTGTGGCTGTTGAAAGTGTACGTATATTGAAGTAGGGACAAAGGCATGATTTGGAGAAGGTGCTAAGAAATAGACAATGACATGAAGCTTGAGAATAAGTTACGTGTGTTCTGCTTGGAAGTGGTTGATACTATTAAGAGAGGGCAAAAGTGATCGGACAGCTTGAAAAGTTAAGTGGTGACCTTGTGGCTGTTGAAAGTGTACGTATGTTGAAGTAGGGACAAAGGCATGATTTGGAGAAGGTGACTGAATCCCATCGCAGCGCTCGTGAGAAGCGCCTCTTTGTTAGTAAGATGAATTTAGGGATACTAGGTTCGCTTTTGGTGTAGGGGATGTTGTTTGTTGGTTTTTGGGTTGATGCGTGTGTTCCGGGTCTATAAAATAGATGTGTTGTATGAACTACTCAAATTTTAAATTTATAAAAGGAAACCAATTATTAAGAAAACGCATACAAGCAAGTATACTCGTTCGTGTGTAGAATGGTTTGTGGTAAATAGGGATCATCCCAGAAGACTTTGGTACTTTAGTATATATGTAATAACGTAAGAATAGCACAATAGATTGCCACACTCTAATGTACCGAAAAATAGAACAAATAAACAATGATATATCAAATCCAATAAATCAAAAACAAATACTTGTAAGGGAAATAGTAACTAATCATGATAGAATATTGAACATGTTTGGGTAAAACATATGTAAAATGCACATATCAAATTCACATGGTTATCTAGTCAATGAGTAATACCATAAAATAACATGTTTATACTAGTTAAATTGGTGAGCCCTTTCGGCCAATACTCATCCCAATAACCGAGTCACTTATGTTTCATATGCGTGAAAAGATGATTAGTCACATTTGTTCTTATGAGCCCATTCGGCCAATACTCGTGATTAAATATCCTCGAGTTTATTTAAAACTTAAATACTTAATAGGTGTCAATTATCAAGTACCAATCCATTTATGCACCAACTTTTTGGAATTAAACATGACTAGAAGTTCTTTCGACCCTTAAATCCAATTATGTCAAATCAACAAGTTTAAGAACACGAATTATATTTAAACAAACTTACGAGATAAATCACTTTTTCGAATCATACTAATCATTCAACATTCACACGAAAGCCTACATCATTCACAAACAAGTATCACAAAACTACTCCATAACAAGTTTCATGATCAATAATAATATTTCATTCAAAAGCAAATCGTTGCGAGATTATATAACATCTTAAAGATCATGTACGAACATGTATTGAAAGATCAAACTTTGTCGGGTAAGAGAAAAGTTGACTTTAAAAAAACAAACGCGCACAAGACAACACTTGGCGCGATGGCTTTGCCACGTCAGCGCGCCAACCTCGCGTGCCAGGACTGAAACTTGTACGTTTTTAGTTTTAAGCTATCGCTAACTATTTTAAGTGTCTTCTAATATATATTTCTCATCATTAAAAAATAAAAGAGATCTTAGCCATCATTTTCACCAATAATCGTTTTAGTTGTCATATGTCCTATGTATCTCCTCTTCCAAAAAAAACATTTTTTTGCTCTAAGAGATCCAAATTTGAAAAATGCTATGTCTGATGAATATAACACCTTAATTAAAATGGTACTTGGGTTCTTGTTCTGCGACCACATAATGTTAACATTGTTCGATCCATTTGGTTGTTCCAGCACAAATATCTTGCTGATCAGGCATTGAGTCGTTATAAGTCCCAGTTGGTTTCTAATGGGAGTAATCAAAAAATTGGTGTTGATTGCGCTGAGACTATTAGTCCGATGGTTAAACTTGCCATTATTCGTACTGTGCTCAGTCTTGCCTTGTCTCGTAAGTGGCCAGTTCATCAGCTTGACGTTAAGAATGCTTTTCTCAATGGGCACTTATCTGAGACCGTATATATGCACCAGCTACATGGTTTGTTGATATTCGGTATCCTAATCATGATTGTCTTCTGCAGTGTTCTTAATATGGTCTTAAGCAGGCACCTTGTTCTTGGTTTCATCGTTTTGCAGGTTATGCTATGCGCATTAGATTTACTCCTAGTCGGCTTCATTCTTCCTGGCGCTAACATTGNCGTAAGTGGCCAGTTCATCAGCTTGACGTTAAGAATGCTTTTCTCAATGGGCACTTATCTGAGACCGTATATATGCACCAGCTACATGGTTTGTTGATATTCGGTATCCTAATCATGATTGTCTTCTGCAGTGTTCTTAATATGGTCTTAAGCAGGCACCTTGTTCTTGGTTTCATCGTTTTGCAGGTTATGCTATGCGCATTAGATTTACTCCTAGTCGGCTTCATTCTTCCTGGCGCTAACATTGCTTATTTATTGATTTATGTAGATGATATTGTTTTTACCGCTTATTCATCAGTGTTACTACAACATATTATTTCCTGTTTTCATCAGGAATTTGAAATGACTGATTTAGGTGCACTTAATTATTTTTTGGGGATATATGTTCATCGGGATTCTTCTGGTATGTTTTTGTCTCAACAAAAATGCACTCTTGAGCTTCTTGAGCGTGCACATATGCTTTACTACAACCCTTGCCGGACTCTGGTTGAAATTGAGTCCAAACTTGGTCCTTAGGGTGCTAATGTTTATGATCTTATATTTATCATTGTTTAGCTGGTAGACTTCAGCATTTTACGTTCACACTTCCTGATTTATCATATGTTGTTCAGCAAATTTGCTCGTACATGCATGATCCGTGCGAGCCTTATTTCTTAGCTCTTAAACGCATTCTTAGCTATGTTCGTAGGACTTTGGATTTTGGTTTATAGTTGTTTGCCTTCTCTCCTACTATTCCTACTGCTTATTCTTATGATGATTGAGCACCTCATTTCTCAGCTCTCAAGCGTATTCTTAGGTATGTTCGTGGGACATTGGATTTTGGTTTATAGTTGTTTGCCTCCTCTACTACTACTCTTACTGCTTATTCTTATGTTGATTGGGCTGGATGCTCTGCTACACGTCGCTCGACGTTTGGTTACTGTGTGTTTTTGGGAGATAATCTATTATCCTGGTCTTTTAAATGGCAGCACACACTGTCTCGATCTAGTGATGAGGCAGAATATCATAAGGCTGCTAATGTAGTAGCTAAAACTGCATAGGTTCCAAATCTACTTCGGGAGTTGCATGCACCGTTTTTTATCAGCTGCTATTGTTTATTGTGATCACGTTAGTGTTGTATGATTGACTGCTAATCCTGTGCAACACCAACGTATTAAACATATTGAGATTGATATCCATTTTGTACATGACATGGTTGCGACGGGTCAGGTTCGCATTCTTCATGTGCCCTCTCGATATCAATATGCTGATATTTTCACCAAAAGACTTCTTTCTTTGTTGTTTGAGGAGTTTTGGACCAGTTTGAGTGTTCGTTTACCTCCCGGTCAAATTGCAAGATAGTGTTAGTTGATGTTTTTTAGGCCCATTGGCATTGGTTATGAGGCTTTAGCCCATTTACATTATTTCTAGATTAACCTTTTGTAAACCATATGTTGTAATCTCTTTACAATTTTATGCAAGGAATTGACCTAAATTTACAGTTTTAAAGAGTATATAATAAATTCACAAAAATCAAGCATATGATAAGCTTCAACATTCTTTCACTTTCTTTCCTTTCTTTTAGGCTCTAGAACTCTCGAAATATATCAAACTTTGTTTCCTCTCCTCCCATTGTACTATTGAGAGAATATCAACCTTAAATTGTAGCATAGCATTGGTGATTGAGATTGTTGGTAAAGGTTTCAAGTTCAAACTTCTCATGCAACAATTTTGAAATGAGTCTTCAAGTGCCCATTTCCCGAAGAAAATATTGTTGCGGTGTCAGAAAAGGGAGCACCTCCGTGAAATAATAGGTCACGAGTCAAGGGTCTGATCCAACTCCTTTAAGTTTGCGGAAAACCAGATCACAAATGCGTAGTGTTAGGAATTATTGATTCCTGCTGACGGATCTTGCTAAAGACCATCTGGTTTCTGCTGATGGTGGATCCTGCTGACTTACTTGGTTCCTGCTGATATAGTACATCTGTAGGAATGTAATAGAGTTTACTTATTTTAGGACAAGATATGTAGAATATCTTTCATAGTTTTATCATTATTCGTTTCTTTTAAGAAGGTTTAGGGTTTCTTATAGTATAAAAGGAACCCTCGGTCAATGCATTAGGTACGAGTTCAGAAAACAATATTAGTTATTAATAAACGATCCATAGAGGATCAAAGTGTTCTTAGTAGTTTGTGTTATTCTTGTATTTAAGTTCCGCTATAGAATACAAGTTACAAAGATTTTCTTTTAGTGTGTTTGTGATTACATAAGCATTACTAACGATCTATATAGGCTCGAAGATCTATCAAGGTCTAAGTTTCAACAAGTGGCATCAGAGCCTCGGGAGAGTCTCTGTGATACTAAGAACAACTTCTCTTTTCAACCTTCACAATCAAAACAATGCCAGGATCATCTCATGACTCTGAAGTCACTCAACCACTCAACTCTACAACCTTACATCAACTCAACCTCACCAACAGCAATGCAAAATTTCCCTATCTCAAGAGGGAGGAATATGATGTGTGGGCAATGAAGATGCAGAACTGGATCACTAACTGTGATTATCATCTTTGGAATGTTATTCTTAATGGGAATAAGTTAAGGAAGACCACCAGAGATCCTGATGGTAATCTTACCTTCCTTGCTCCTACATCTGCTGAAGAAATTTTAGCTGTTCAGAGAGAGAACAAAGCTATAACTATTCTTCTTCAGGCTATACCAGATGATCACATGGGTGATTTCCACTACATGGATGATGCAAAGGATATCTGGAAGGCCATCAAAGCTAGGTTTGGTGGTAACGACGAGTCAAAGAGAATGAAGAAATCAATGCTCAAACAGTAGTTTCAAGAATTCCAAATTTCAGAGGAAGAAGGAGTGCACAAGGGGTATGACAGATTTCAAAGGATTCTCAGTCAGTTAAACAAGATGAAGGCCAAGCCAGACAATGAGGACTGCAATGCCAAGTTCTTACGATCTTTACCTCCATCTTGGTTGCAAGTAAGTATTGCCCTCAAAGCTAAAGGTGGGTTAGATAATCTCACTTTTGATGATCTCTACAACAAGCTCAAAACTCTTGAGCCTGATGTGAGAACTCACACCCGTTCATCCACTCCCACTTACTCAGCTTTTGTGAGCACCACCTCCAATAAGTTGACTCATGCTGCAAGCCCATCTTCATCAGCATCATCCTCCTACATCACTTCTAGACCAAAATCTCATTCACAGTCTAGTGATGTGATGGAAGAGGTACTTCATTCTTTTGTTGCTGAGTATGAAGATCAGCAGCAACTGGCCTATGAGGATTTTGATCAAGTGGACCCGCTGGATTTGGAGGAGATGAACTTGAAGTGGCAGATGGCCATGCTCTCAGTGAATGTCAAGAGGTTTGAGAAAAAGGCTGGGAGGAAGTTCAACTTCAGGGGAAGAGATCCAGCTAGATTTGATAGAAGAAAAGTCAAGTGCTATACTTGTGGTCAGGTGGGTCACTTTGCAAGAGAGTGCAAGGGTAGGAAGGCTGATGATGATGTCAGGTACTCTGCCTATCAGCAGAAGCAAGTGGAAGCTGGAGATGCTAAAGCCATGATCTCTATGGATGAGCATGTGAACTGGAAGGTGCATGAGCCTGAAAGTGATGATGACAAGAGTAATGGTAATGAGCAGAGTGGAATGCTGGCTTGGTGTGACACAGAGGATGAGCATGATCAGTTTGCCTTTATGGGCATTTCTCAGGTACATAACTGTGTCTTTGGTTGTGATGAAAAATATAATGCACTTAAGGAGTCTTATGATGAATTGAAACCTAAATACAATGCATGTTATATAGAACTTCAATCTCACAAAAATGCTTTAAAGACCTTAGAACAACAGAAAATTTGGTTTCAAAAGAATCAGCTTGCTTATGAAGAAAAGATAAGGGTGTTAGAAAGAGATTTGGCAAGTGCTACAAATGAGTTAAAATATTCTGAGAAAGAAAAAGCTAAAGTAGATTTAGAAAAACTAGAATTACAAGAGAAGCTAGATAGTGAAGTGGCTAGGCATAATCAATGGTTAATTTCAGGTGATAAGCTAGCCAAACTGCTCTATGGTAGTCAATCTGTTAGATCTGAGATAGGTTTAGGTTTTCAGAAATATGTTGGTGTAGAAGCAATAAATGATAGGTCTAAATCTACATCAGCAGGATTAGCAAATTATGTAAAAGAAGGAGAATTGCATGCTGTCCCTGGACCTATTAGAGGAGACCATATGCCCACCACCAAGACTACAGACTTTGATGGATCACACCATCTCTATGGCAAAAAGTCAAGTGACTTGCCAGACCCTGATTGTAACACTAATGACTTTGTCTCTTGTTCTGACAGTGACAAGTCCTCAGACCAAGGGTCTACCACTTACACCAGCTGTGATTCAAGTGAAAAGTCTGACCTTCCCAAGACCCCACCCAAGCCTACACCCAAGAGTCCTTACAAGTCTGTTAGAGTTGCTGCTGATGAACCCAATTCAGAGACAGCTTCCCTTGAAGACTTGTCATTTAATTCTCTGCAAAACAATGTTTTTAATTCTATGAAAAACAATTCTGTTAATGTTTGTGGTTTAAATACTTTTGCATGTAATGGAACATCTTCTACTTTGAATAAATCTTCTAAAAAGAAGAAATGTTTTGTTTGTGGTAGTAAGTTTCATTTGATTAAGGATTGTACCTTTCATGAGCAGAGAATGGGTGTTTGTGCTAACCAAAAGAGCCCTAGACCAATGTGGAAAAATGTTACTGCTATACCATCATATGTTCCACAAGCAACCCATAAAACCAGCAAACACATTTCTGCTGATAAGTCAGTTTCTGCTGACAAGCATGTTTCTGCTGGTAGAACCTCTCCATCTGTTTGGAGAAGATCTGTTGCTAGACCATTGGTGCGACCAACTAGTACTTATTTTCAAAATGGTTATTGGCCTGGATTTCATGACTCAATGTATGTGGGACAGGGATATTGGGATACTGCTGTTAAGCCCTCAGCAGGTTGTTCTTGGAAGCATATGAGACCTAATTTTGAAAAAAGGACCAAGAACAATGGTGGATCTTATATATCTACATGGCCTAACTCCTATGATCCACAAGGCAGGCTCAAGTCAGTAATGACTTGAGTCTCCAATGTGTACTAATTTTTGTATCATTTATGTTGTTGTAGGATCACCCTCTTAAAAGTAAAGCAGTAGGCATAGTGGATAGTGGTTGTTCCAGAAGCATGTCAGGGAACAAAGAATTGCTGCATAATTTTGTACCCATCAATCAAGGAGGCTCTTTGACTTTTGGTGGAAGAGAAGGTAGAATCACTGGGAAAGGAACCATCAGAACATCTAAGTTGGACTTTTAGAATGTATACTTTGTGAAGGAACTGCATAACTTCAATTTGTTCTCAGTCTCACAAATTTGTGACACCAAGAACAAAGTCTTCTTCTCTGAGGATGAATGTCTTGTGCTCTCTAAAGATTTTAACCTTCCAGAAGATACAACTATTCTGCTGAGAGTTCCAAGAAGCCACAATTTATACACATTCAACTTGAATGATGTCCAACCTGCAGGTGATCTAACATGTTTGGTGGCTAAAGCATCCCTGGATGAATCTACCAAATGGCATAGGAGGATGGCTCATGTGAACTTCAAGACCATCAACAAGCTTTCCAAACTTGGTCTAGTTGATGGGCTTCCTTCCAAAATATTCACCAATGAACACAATCGTGTTGCCTACAACAAAGGAAAGCAACACAAAGCCTCCTACAAAGCCATTAAAGCTGTGAGCACTATCTCAGAACCACTTCAGTTGCTACATATGGATCTCTTTGGTCCAACTCAAATTAGAAGTATTGATCACAAGTACTTCTCTCTGGTAATCACTGATGACTATAGCAGGTTCTGTTGGGTATTCTTTTTGAGAACTAAAGATGAAACTTTTCCAACTCTAAAAGAATTTATTGCCCTTGTTGAAAACCAGCTAAGCAAAAAGGTTAAATGCATTAGGTGTGATAATGGGACAGAGTTTAAAAATGCCTTGTTAATAGAACTTTGTGTGTCTAAGGGGATAAAAAGGGACTATAGCAATCCAAGAACCCCACAACAAAATAGGGTTGCTGAGAGAAAGAATAAAACCTTGATAGAGGCCGCAAGAACTATGCTTGCAGACTCTAAATTACCCACTATGTTCTGGACAGAAGCAGTAAGCACTGCTTGTTATGTTCTGAACAGGGTGTCCATCACTAGACCTCATAACAAGATAACTTATGAACTTCTCACTGGAAAAGTTCCCAGCATTTCACATTTAGGCCTTTTGGATGTCATGTGACCATTCTGAACACTAGTGATCAACTAGGAAAATTTGATGAGAAAGCTGATGAGTGGTATATTGTGGGTTATTCAGCTCATAGTAAGGCTTATAGGGTTTATAATATGAATGCTAAAAAGATTGAGGAAACTCTTAACCTGAGGTACCTAGAAGAAAAGCCTAATGTTTAGGGTCAGGGTCATGCCTGGTATTTTGACCTAGACTATTTGACTGATTATTTGGGCTATACTAGATATGTTTTTAACCAATCTGCAGGTTCACAAGAGTCTCCCACTAACAATGCAGGAGCCATGGATGCTGACTCTGACTCTGACTCTGAGTTGGAGGAAGCAACTATAGTTGTTCCTTCTTTTCCCTCTACTCATGTTTCAGGTACCAATTATAAACATGCTTCTGATGTGGATGGTGAAGATTCCAGTTATGCAGAGGCATTAGCTAGACTTCAGCAGCAAGAACATGCAGCCAAGGAAGCTGCTGCTGAGCTTGGTTTTGAGTTTGCCAAAGATACTAAAGCACTCTTGAGACAATCTGCTCATGAGGCCCACAGAAACATCAAATCTGCTGATAGTAGTCCTATTTTTGCTGATAGTGTACATGGTGTTCCTTCTGATCCGAATTCTGCTAATGTTGTTTCTGCTGGACCATCCATTTCTGCTGCTCCATTCCTCACTCCTACTAGTCCATCCCAAAGTTTTGAAGACCCATTTGGTCGATTTTCATCCCCCACTGATCTTGGTAATCATCAACAAGCTAATGGCATTTTCAGTTCCTCTTCCTATGATGATGATTTCGCCCCCACACTGAATAACCTTCAACCCAATGTTGAAGTTAATCCCATCCCTACTAAGAGGATCCACACTATACATCCTCAAGAAAATATAGTTGGAGATCCCAATGTAACGGTTCAAACAAGAAGTACAGTCAAGAAGACCCAGTTTGGAGAATATGCTTTTGTTACTTATGTCATGAGTCAACAAAGAGACAATCACACAGATCAACAACATTATCTGTTTGCTTGTTTCTTATCCCAAGTTGAACCAACCAGTGTAGAACAGGCACTTACAATTGCTAGTTGGGTAGAAGCTATGCAAGAGGAGATGCAACAATTTAAGAATCAAGAAGTATGGATCCTTGTACCTCTACCTGATGGGAAGTTTGCAATTGGGACAAAATGGATCTTGAAGAATAAAAGGGATGCCAGGGGTATTGTGGTCAAAAATAAGGCTAGATTAGTAGCTCAAGGTTTTAGACAGGAAGAAGGGATTGATTATGATGAAGTGTTTGCACCAGTGGCAAGGGTTGAGGCTATTAGAATATTTTTGGCCTTTGCATCTTATATGGGGTTTTTGGTCTACCAAATGGATGTGAAGGGTGATTTTCTGTATGGAGAGATTGAAGAGGAAGTATATGTTACTCAACCCAAAGGTTTTCAAGACCCAGAGCATCCTAACCATGTGTACAAAGTAGTAAAAGCTCTCTATGGACTTCATCAAGCACAAAGAGCTTGGTATGCTCGGCTATTTGCTTTCCTGCTGAAGCATGGTTACAGAAGAGGTGCTATTGATAAGACACTCTTTATCAAGAAGAATTGAAGGGATATCATTCTTGTTCAAGTATATGTGGATGACATCATCTTTGGTTCCACTAAAGAAGCTTGGTGCAGGGAGTTTGAGGATTTGATTAAGGGTGAATTTCAGATGAGTGCTATGGGAGAACTAATTTCTTTTTTGGTCTACAAGTGCAGCAAAAGCCTGATGGTATTTTTATCAGCCAAGACAAGTATGTGAAGGACATACTTCAGAAGTTTGATATGGAGAATGTCAGAACTACAACTACACCTTATGAAACTCCCAAACCTAAGCATAACATTGAACCAGATCCTGCTATCAATGTTCATCTGTACAGGTCCATGATTGGTTCACTTATATATTTGACAGCTTCAAGGCCAGATATTAAATTTGCAGTCAGTGCTTGTTCTAGACATCAAGTCACACCATTGACTTCCCACCTCAATGCAGTGAAGAAAATCTTTAAGATCTAACAGGCCAACCTAAACTTGGTCTTTGGTACCCAAGAGAGTCTCCTTTTGTGTTGGAAGCCTATAGTGACAGTGATTATGCTGGTGAAAATCTTGATAGAAAGTCCACTACTGGAGGTTGTCAATTCCTTGGAAGAAGATTGATTTCTTGGCAGTGCAAGAAGCAGCCAATTATGGCTAACTCCTCTACTGAAGCAGAGTATGTAGCTGCTGCTAATTGTTGTGGCCAGGTTCTTTGGATACAAAATCAATTGCTTGATTATGGGTTCAATTTCATGAATACAAAAATCTTTATTGATAACCAAAGTACCATATGCATAGTTAAGAATCCAGTGTATCATAATAGAACTAAGCACATTGAAATTAGGCACCATTTTATTAGGGATGCAAATGAGAAAAACTTAATTCAGGTGCTTAAAATCCATACAGATGATAATGTGGCTGATTTATTAACAAAGGTGTTAATACAAATATCGCCTAAAAACGTTATTTATATTTTACGATCTTTTCTAAGTTTTGTTAATGACAAAGTATAAACTTTAGTTTTTAGTAAAACATGATTATAGTTTAAAGTCTTGAATAACTAAACATTTGCTACATTTACATTTCATATAAAACACAACATTTTTATATTTCTTAAAATAGAAATGTCACGTCCCATTTATGGTAAGTTTTGTCAACATACATTTAAGGAAAGGTTGTGTGTTTGACTCACCATAGGTTTCTTACACAAGTTTCGTGTGTTTGACTCTCCATAGTTTTCTTACACAAAGTTTTTTGTTTGACTAATATTTAGTTGATGTGACTTTGGTTGGTTTGGTAAGTTATTGCAAAACACACTGTCAGACCTGGCGGAACCCTCGTGGTACACGGGCGGAACCCTTCTAAGGGTTCCGTCGTATCCGCCAGACCTGCTGGATGTTTTGCTATAAATACCAAGCCATTTGTTAAAATTTTCTTTTTATCACTTCTCATTATACTTTGAACATACACATTCATATCTTTCATCTAACCCTTTAACATCTCATTGTTGTGAAGATTCTTTTGTAGCAAAGAAGTTCACAAGTGCATATTAAGTTACAAGTATTCAACACAACGTTGCAAGACTTGTTAGCTTAGCATCGTCTAGACTTTGTGTAGTTTACACTTCATTTGATTGTGTGTTTTCAGTTGTGATCGGTTAGTATTTTAGGCCTTAAAATACATAGTGTGACGGGAGTTGTTGTACCCTTGTAAAAGAACTCGACATATACATTCAACTTGAATGATGTCCAACCTGCAGGTGATCTAACATGTTTGGTGGCTAAAGCATCCCTGGATGAATCTACCAAATGGCATAGGAGGATGGCTCATGTGAACTTCAAGACCATCAACAAGCTTTCCAAACTTGGTCTAGTTGATGGGCTTCCTTCCAAAATCTTCACCAATGAACACAATTTTGTTGCCTGCAACAAAGGAAAGCAACACAAAGCCTCCTACAAAGCCATTAAAGCTGTGAGCACTATCTCAGAACCACTTCAGTTGCTACATATGGATCTCTTTGGTCCAACTCAAATTAGAAGTATTGATCACAAGTACTTCTCTCTGGTAATCACTGATGACTATAGCAGGTTCTATTTGGTATTCTTTTTGAGAACTAAAGATGAAACTTTTCCAACTCTAAAAGAATTCATTGCCCTTGTTGAAAACCAGCTAAACAAAAAGGTTAAATGCATTAGGTGTGATAATGGGACAGAGTTTAAAAATGCCTTGTTAATAGAACTTTGTGGGTCTAAAGGGATAAAAAGGGACTATAGCAATCCAAGAACCCCACAATAAAATGGGGTTGCTGAGAGAAAGAATAGAACCTTGATAGAGGCAGCAAGAACTATGCTTGCAGACTCTAAATTACCCACTATGTTCTGGACTGAAGCAGTAAGCACTGCTTGTTATGTTCTGAACAGGTTGTCCATCACTAGACCTCATAACAAGACACCTTATAAATTTCTCACTGGAAAAGTTCCCAGCATTACACACTTTAGGCCTTTTGGATGTCATGTGACCATTCTGAACACTAGTGATCAACTAGGAAAAGTTGATGAGAAAGCTGATGAGGGGTATATTGTGGGTTATTCAGCTCATAGTAAGGCTTATAGGGTTTATAATATGAATGCTAAAAAGATTGAGGAAACTCTTAACCTGAGGTACCTAGAAGAAAAGCCTAATGTTCAGGGTCAGGGTCATGCCTGGTATTTTGACCTAGACTATTTGACTGATTATTTGGGCTATACTAGATATGTTTCTAACCAATCTGCAGGTACACACGAGTCTCCCACTAACAATGCAGGAGCCATGGATGCTGACTCTGACTCTGACTCTGAGTTGGAGGAAGCAACTATAGTTGTTCCTTCTTTTCCCTCTACTCATGTTTCAGGTACCAATTATAAACATGCTTCTGATGTGGATGGTGAAGATTCCAGTTATGCAGAGGCATTAGCTAGACTTCAGCAGCAAGAACATGCAGCCAAGGAAGCTGCTGCTGAGCTTGGTTTTGAGTTTGCCAAAGATACTGAAGCACTCTTGAGACAATCTGCTCATGAGGCCCGCAGAAACATCGAATCTGCTGATAGTAGTCCTATTTTTGCTGATAGTGTACCTGGTGTTCCTGCTGATCCGAATTCTGCTGATGTTGTTTCTGCTGGACCATCCATTTCTGCTGCTCCATTCCCCACTCCTACTAGTCCATCCCAAAGTTTTGAAGACCCATTTGGTCGATTTTCATCCCCCACTGATCTTGGTAATCATCAACAAGCTAATGGCATTTTCAGTTCCTCTACCTATGATGATGATTTCGCCCTCACACTGAATAACCTTCAACCCAATGTTGAAGTTAATCCCATCCCTACTAAGAGGATCCACACTATACATCCTCAAGAAAATATACTTGGAGATCCCAATGCAACAGTTCAAACAAGGAGTACAGTCAAGAAGACCCAGTTTGGAGAATATGTTTTTGTTACTTATGTCATGAGTCAACAAAGAGACAATCACAGAGATCAATAACATTGTTTGTTTGCTTGTTTCTTATCCCAAGTTGAACCAACCAGTGTAGCACATGCACTTACAATTGCTAGTTGGGTAGAAGCTATGCAAGAGGAGATGCAACAATTTAAGAATCAAGAAGTATGGATCCTTGTACCTCTACCTGATGGGAAGTTTGCAATTGGGACAAAATGAATCTTGAAGAATAAAAGGGATGCCAGGGGTATTGTGGTAAAAAATAAGGCTAGATTAGTAGCTCAAGGTTTTAGACAGGAAGAAGGGATTGATTA
The DNA here is from genome assembly GCA_014162995.1 of Artemisia annua. Taxonomy (NCBI): domain Eukaryota; kingdom Viridiplantae; phylum Streptophyta; class Magnoliopsida; order Asterales; family Asteraceae; genus Artemisia; species Artemisia annua. The sequence continues at coordinate 34,404 of LBNU01003146.1, forward strand.
TGATGAAGTGTTTGCACCAGTGGCAAGGGTTGAGGCTATTAGAATATTTTTGGCCTTTGCATCTTATATGGGGTTTTTTGTCTACCAAATGGATGTAAAGGGTGCTTTTCTGTATGGAGAGATTGAAGAGGAAGTATATGTTACTCAACCCAAAGGTTTTGAAGACCCAGAGCATCCTAACCATGTGTACAAAGTAGTAAAAGCTCTCTATGGACTTCATCAAGCACCAAGAGCTTGGTATGCTCGGCTATCTGCTTTCCTGCTGAAACATGGTTACAGAAGAGGTGTTATTGATAAGACACTCTTTATCAAGAAGAATTCAAGGGATATCATTCTTGTTCAAGTATATGTGGATGACATCATCTTTGGTTCCACTAAAGAAGCTTGGTGCAGGGAGTTTGAGGATTTTATGAAGGGTGAATTTCAGATGAGTGCTATGGGAGAACTAACTTTCTTTTTGGGTCTACAAGTGCAGCAAAAGCCTGATGGTATTTTTATCAGCCAAGACAAGTATGTGAAGGACATACTTCAGAAGTTTGATATGGAGAATGTCAGAACTGCAACTACACCTTATGAAACTCCCAAGCCTAAGCATAACATTGAACCAGATCCTGCTGTCAATGTTCATCTGTACAGGTCCATGATTGGTTCACTTATGTATTTGACAGCTTCAAGGCCATATATTACATTTGCAGTCAGTGCTTGTTTTAGACATCAAGTCACACCATTGACTTCCCACCTCAATGCAGTGAAGAAAATCTTTAAGTATCTAAAAGGCCAACCTAAACTTGGTCTTTGGTACCCAAGAGATTCTCCTTTTGTGCTGGAAGCTTACAGTGACAGTGACTATGCTGGTGCTAATCTTGATAGAAAGTCCACTACTGAAGGGTGTAAATTTTTGGGAAGAAGGCTTATTTCTTGGCAATGCAAGAAACAGACCATTGTTGCTACCTCCTCTACTGAAGCAGAGTATGTTGCTGCTGCAAATTGCTGTGGACAGGTGCTTTAGATACAAAATCAACTGCTTGATTATGGGTTCAATTTCATGAACACTAAAATCTTTATTGATAACCAAAGTACTATTTGCATAGTTAAAAATCCAGTATATCATAATAGAACAAAGCACATTGAAATTAGGCAACATTTTATTAGGGATGCAAATGAAAAAACACTTAATCCAGGTGCTTAAAATACACACTAATGATAATGTGGCTGACTTGTTAACAAAGGCTTTTGATGTACCTAGGTTTCAACACTTAGTTGTCCATGTTGGGATGATTAATCCTTGAATGATGTATTTAAGGGGAGGCATAAGCCTAAGGGGAGGCATATGACTCAGGGGAGGATTTATGTTGTACAATATGTATTTTGTTATGAATTTGTATACTAACTTTGTTTTGCAGGTTAATTTTTGTATAAACTAACAATTTTATGTTTTAGTTTTGGTTTGTGTGCTCTGTTTTGAGTGTCTGTTTTGCAGAGTTAATTTCTGCTGATACAAAGGATTCTGCTGATGGATGATTCTGCTAAATGATCCTGCTGATGGGTGAAATTATCAGTGGAATTGAGACTACTCAGTGGAATTGAGCTTTATCAGTGGAATTGAAACTTCTCAGTGACATTGAATTACATCAGTAGAATTGAGTCAAGTCATTGCAACAAATAACAACAAATAAATCAGGGAATGTCTTAATTCATTCATCATCAACAGAAGTTACAAAAGATAATGACTTTACAGACCCTGACACAACTAGAATCAACAACCAACATCCTAAACCTATTCTACCACCCAAACACCATCACCCACTGCAGCTTCTGATTTTACTGGTTCTTATGACAGTGGTGAAGCAGGACATCTACTCCATCTTCCCTTTTCCTTTCCCTTTCACATCCTCAACCTTTTTCTTACCCTTCTTCTTGGTGAAGGTCTCATATAGCTTAGGACAGGGTAGCCCAATGATTACTTCCCTTGACTTAGGAAGAGGGGGATTGGTTTTCCTTGTTCGTGGTCGAGGTTGAGAAGACTGAGGTCTCTCCGGTGTGGGTGGAGGATTGAAAGATGGATCTTCCTCCTCTGAAGATTCCTCATCTGAAGTACTGAGGAAGGGAGAGACATGCTCTCTTGAAGGTGGTTGGTATAGAATCCATGGGTTTGGATCCTCAGAAGATTGGGGAACTGGAATCTGACTCATTCCGGACACAACTCTCTCCATCTCTCTTGTCAGCAGTTTTGAAAGTGGTGGTGGTTCTGTTCGCGTCTCAGAGACTGGAGTTGGCTCGGATGGTCCTTCTTCATCCTCTGGTGGCTTGGATGGAAAGTAACGGCCCAGTGGCACGTTAGGATTGTAGAATGGCATTTGATCTTCTGGTGGGAACAAGGACAGCCAGTGTGGCTCCTCGGGGGTATCGGTATCATGCTTCTTCCTAGCTTGTTCTTTTGTTTGCCATGTGCTGTTTGATTCTGCTGATCTCACATGGATTCTGCTGCTGCTTTCACTCATTCCTGTTGATCGGTTTCTGCTGCTCGTTACTCCTGTTCGTTAGTAAAAAATAAAAAAATAAAAAATAAATAAAAGGTTATTATTTTGTTTTTATATTTAATTCTAGGTCCGAAGACGCCCTTGGATCTTGGACGACGAGTTGGTTACTTCTATTCATTTGGTTTCGTGTTTACAGGTTGTTTTGTACATGATGTAATAATGGCGTGCGATGGTCGGGACCACACACATTATTATTGGGATAGTTATGTTGTGCGATGGCTGGGACCACACAAATAACTGTTGTCGGTTATGTCGTGCGATGGCTGGGACCACACGCATAACTAAGCAGGTAGGTCGTGCGATGGCTGGGACCACACAAATACCTGGGGTGTAATAAAATATGCTTGTTCGCACTAAATCAGATCAGGATATTTGAAGCCAATTAAAGTCCGAGATTCATGAGATGGTTAGTATATTTTTAAGGGGAAGCTTTTTGTTCAAAAATACTTAACCATCTACATGCATCACTTGAGGGGAAGCGTCTATGAGTTGCACAAGACCCCTATTAGATGATTAAAAAAAGGGGAAGAATAGTTATGATGTGCAGCTTAGCTTATTATTTGTGACGACATTGTTTCTTCATGCAGATTGTCTTGTAATATCAACTAGGGGAAAATTGTTAGGAATTACAGATTTGATAATTACAAAACCCACAAGAAGAATGAAGAAAGAAGAAACAATGAGGACCTAAGATGAAATATTTAGTTAGCTTTCATAGTAAGCTAGGTTTTTATGTAAACCCTAGCCTCTCTATTATATAAAGGGAGGCAGGGCGTTGGTTATTAGTATCTCATCAATTCATAGTCTCTTCAATGAGAGTCTAGACACACGATCCAAAGCGTGTGTATATTAGTAGATTAGTTGTAGTAGTTTATTTTATCTTTCAATAAAGAAAACCTTATTAGTAATATTGAGTATGTTCTTGTTCTTGTTCCGCTGTGCTTATCAATATTGCTGATCCTAGATGGGCTTAAACGATCTTTTACAATTGGTTTCATCTTTGTGTTTGTTTCCAATATGCACTTCTCTCCAGTAACCGGTTCATTCCCATCAGTAGTTGAAGCTAAAGAATCAGATTCAGCAATGGCTTGTGGAAAGTCTTCAGATGTTTTTCCATCACTGTTCGAAGTTGATTGGTCAACAGAAGGTAAAGAATCTTCTATTGTTGAAGCATTATCGTTCACACCAATAAGTTTAGCCGTCCACGTATCGTATAACACACCACTGAGAGACAAAAACACACCACTGAGAGACAAAAAGTACTCTTGGTTGAGGTTGAGCATGTTCCTATTGAATATATAAATTTACAAGGCTACAAGATCATACCCGTGGATCAACGATCCAACCATGATACAGTGGAATGTCTAGTAGACTAAATATTGCATGTACCCCCTTGGTGAGCTCAAAATCACTCGTGCTGCAAATGCTCAAATAATTGTATATTGTTAATTTGGGCTATGAAGATGCAAATTCAGCAACAAAAAAATAAATAAAATACCTAAGAGTCATGTTTCTCTTTCATTTCCTTATACTGAGCATCCATTTTGATGGTAATGGCATCCATTCGGGCCATTATTTTGTCAGTGTAAGAAACACTGCCACCTTCATCCGCGAAAGCAACAGTTTTGCGAAGAGCGGTTTTTGGTTTTTAGCCCAATCATGTTTAAGTAAGACTTTGTCTTCGAGTAATTGGTAGGCTTGATTTGGGGTTTTGTACAGGAAAATTCCTCCTGTAGCAGCATTTAAGGCTTCTTGTGTGCTCTCGTCAAGTCCATGGTAAAAGATTTTGATTATGTTTCCTTTACTTAGACCATGTCCATGGCAATTCCTGAGCATTTCTTTCATTCGTAACCATGCTTCAGTTAATGTTTCTCGATCTTGTTAGGAAAAGGCACAGATTTCACCGAGGATTCGGTCAAATAAGGCTGGGGGAAAGAATCGATTATGAAGGCAGTGCGAAGTTCATCCCATGTTGCTATGGTTCCTTCGTCAAGTTCATCTAACCAAGTTTTAGCTTCTCCGGTTAGGGATAATGGAAACATCATGAGCCGGACAGCTTCATTTTCGGTTTCTCCGTATCTAAACATTTCACAAATTCCAAGGAACTCGTGGATGTGTTTATGAGGGTTGGTTTTGTTTCTACCATCGAATTGATTGCCTTTGACAAGAGTCAGATGGTTTCCTTTTATGGCGAATTCATTTGTAGTGTCTGGTAAAGTTATTGCAGGTCCAAGAGTAGGAGCAACGGTTCGCTCATTGGCCCACATTGGTTCATTGTCGGTTTCATCCATTGGATCGTGAAGTCTGATGAAATTGATAAAGAATCGATAAAGAGAGAGATCGTCAATAGAGGGAACTATCTCTTTAGGTGTTTCGGGTCTTAAGTCTTTTTGTGATAGTAGGACTCGTTAGTTACGTCTACGTCTTCGGTTTATGGTACGTTCGGGTTCGGATAAAGGATTGGCAAGCTCTGCGTTGGAAGATTGTGTGACCATCCAATACGGGACTTCTAATGGTTTGTCGGACAACTGAAATTCAATTCGGATGAATTAATTTTCTGCTTCAGAGGTGATAAGTACGGCGTACTCTGATGATAAGTACGGCGCACTTCTGGGATTTTATGAGGTAAAAGTTTGAAAAGGTTTGTGGTTTGAATTTGAATTTTTCCAGAAAAGCGGCGTTCTTTGGTAAAAAGATCGACGTGGTCGTGGTGCAAAAACGGCGGTGCGAGTTGAAAACCGGCGGTTTTTCAGGACAGAACAGATGATATTCGAAATGTAAACACAAAAATGCAATCTAAATGTAACTATTATGATCAAACAACTGATAAAAAAGCAAGTGCTAGTCCCCGGCAGCGGCGCCAAAAACTTTGATGTGTCTCGAAAGCTTTAAATTTATAATAACTAATTTTACCGATTCTCTTAGTTCAAAACACACGGGTAAAAGTATAGCCCTCATTTATAGTAAAGAGTTTTGGTAAAACCAGGTCGTTCCACAAGGACTGAGATTGCTCTTATATATCAAATAACTAATCAAGATGAATTTAGAAAGCTTATGCAAATGTTTGAGATGAAATTCAAGTATGGAACAAATATGATTACTTGGATAGTCTTTATAACTTAGTGATGGTCTATGATGATGATCTCAGAGATGGAGTAAGTTCAACAAATGATTAGTTGTTCTCGTCAAAATAACGTTTCATAGGTTAACAATGATGATTCTAGACTTATGTCTACTAATCCTTAAACAAGTGATTAACAAGTGTAAGAACTAGTTGTGATGTTCAAAACTTTATTGTTTATATCTTAACAAAAGCGATTTCTCCTTCAATTGATCAACATACATAAATATATATTGAAAATCATATAATACTACTTGAATCTTTCGACCCTTTCCAATTAGCAAATATAATCAAAAGAGATAAACAATGGAGATAAGTTTAGAACACAGCAAGGTCTTAACATAAACAAGAAATCAACAAGAGATGTTCAAAACTTTATTGTTTATATCTTAACAAAAGCGATTTCTCCTTCAATTGATCAACATACATAAATATATATTGAAAATCATATAATACTACTTGAATCTTTCGACCCTTTCCAATTAGCAAATATAATCAAAAGAGATAAACAATGGAGATAAGTTTAGAACACAGCAAGGTCTTAACATAAACAAGAAATCAACAAGAGATGTTCAAAACTTTATTGTTTATATCTTAACAAAAGCGATTTCTCCTTCAATTGATCAACATACATAAATATATATTGAAAATCATATAATACTACTTGAATCTTTCGACCCTTTCCAATTAGCAAATATAATCAAAAGAGATAAACAATGGAGATAAGTTTAGAACACAGCAAGGTCTTAACATAAACAAGAAATCAACAAGAGATCATAACCACAACCAATCACTTTATTATATTAACATATCAAAGCAACCATAAGGAGTTTAGCCTAACATGGCTTTAGTAAACAAGCTTACAGTGGTAATTTTGTATGAAATGATCAACATACTTCTGAATTAATGTAATGAAGAAGCTACCGTCACTAGCGATCACCACAATAATATCTAGAGAGTATTTCAAGGTTTTTAGGAACTTTGACTTCACTTAATTACTCCAATGATTGTAATTCGTGGGAGAGTGGTTATCAGAGCTTTGTTTGTTGTTGGGATGAGAGGTGTGTGTAAATGAGACGGATTGAGGCTCTATTTATAGGCTTGGAGTGACTGGCCAGGAACTGAAGTACGCCGCTCTTGGATAAAGGTCGGCGGGCTTCACACTAAATGCCGGCGAACTCAGAGATTGACACCGGCGGGCTTCAATAGATTTCTTGACGCCTAAAGGTCATTAATAGAACTGAAGGCCGGCACACATTAAAGATAAGATCGTCGCACTTTACTTGACTGACTTGGATTTGTGTAGGACTTCATACGGCCCCGTAACCGGCGTGCATTAGACATAAGATCGGCGCTCTTTATGCAAAGATTGGAGATGTAATGCTTCAACATAGAATTATCTTGAATGTGAACACTTTTTCTTGATTCTTGAAGTTCTTTGTCTATTGGACCTGAAATGTTCATGCAATTAAGTATCGAAAGTTCTTATAAATCATTAAGAAACTAACAAATAACGCTATATAAAATATGCATAATTCGAGCGTCATCACCGACTAACCTGGCTCAACTAACACTTTTACAATGTAAAAATACTCGGGTTGACCCGACCCAATTGACCCGACCCGAGTTGACCCGAACCCGAATTGACCAGAACCCGAGTAACCCGAGTTCTAAACAAGGTCGGGTTCGGGTATGTTTTTCTTGAGTCTTGACCCGACCCGAATTGACCCGACCCCGACCGGGTTGACCCGAATAACACCCCTATTTAACACGTGCAAAAGAGTGTTAGTGTCTTCGTATATGCGAACATGATGATGTCAATATGACGTTGCGGAAAAGCTATAGGAAACCCAAACATACACATACAACGAACGAATAGACATTCGGAGTATTATGTAACGACTTTCAATAAACGGGTAAAGAATTACGAAAAAAGTGAGTTAGCAACCAATTCACTATTTTTATAATATAATTATATTTATCGCCTATTTTTATAATATAATTATATTTATCGCCGCTATCGGTAAACTTAAAAGCTTAAACAAACACCCAACCTTTTCTTAACAATAACCCAAATCTTCTTCACTAAGCACTCATTTACATCTCATCTATAAATCTACAATCCTTCACCTCCGATCCACCACCACCACCACAACCCCCGCCGGTAACAGTTTCTCAATCGCCACCTTCTCAGGTAAAAACACACACACACACACACATTTACATCTGATCTATAAATCTCCTAACCCTAATTTCAACGCCCGTTACATTTCCGTTACGCCAAATCGATAACTGTTTACTGCTATTTCGTAATTATATATCTACATTTGTGAATCTGTCAATTAGGTCAATAATTTTTTTATAGCATTGTGTGTTATATAATATCTGATCTATTGACTATTATGTTGTGATAGTTATTGATCCTAATTTTTGTCGTTATAACGTCCGTTACGTCAAATCGATAACTGTTTACCGTTATTTCGTAATTTTACTGTTTGCATTTGTGAATGTGATTATTTAGGTTGTTAACATAGGGAGAACGGTTTATGATCGGAGATTATAAGTGCTCGTTAATGACGTTATCTCTTATATGATTTGATCTATTGTTTTAGTTGTATTTTTGCGATTGCGTGTTATAATATATGTGATGTGATATGATGTGTGGTGACAAGTTATTGATTATATGTTCCGGTTATATTAGTTTACACGCAATGTATAACTGTAGAGTATGGTGTGTGATATAGGTTGCGTATCGGATGACGTGTAACAGATGTAATTATGAGTTTATTTATCAGATTTGTGATGGTAGTTTAGACGTCATGTTTAAACTCATGAGTGATTACATTCGGTCGGTGTTTAAGTGTGAATTGTTGAATATGCATGAGATATGTGCTCTAACTTTTGAACGGATCTATTTATGAACTTCCGATTTAGATGTCTGATGGTATGTAGCAAACAGGATTCTAACATAGTGTTTTGTGCGTCGTGTGATATGGTATCTATTATCTAAGTGTTGATAAAAGCAAAATAGATATATTTTTATGATGCATTTGACAATTTTGGGCATAATAGAGAAAATTAATGACTGAGTTGACGGGCTTTTGAACAAATGAGATGACAAAAAAGAAGGTTAAATAAGTGTGTGTTTCCAATATCCCCGACTTATGATATGTACTTAAGATAATTGTGGTTATCTTACAACATAAGTTATGGAGTAATCTTAGTTATATTGTTAGGTTAAATGTATGTGATAGTTTTTATGCTATATGCTGACAGATTGTTGATCCTATGTTTGGGTTTGATCGGTTCAGAGTGATGTTTATGTTTGATATCCTTGTTTATGTTTGCGTTATGTGCTTCTATGCTTTCATGGACATATCTATGAACTTTAAGCTTTAATATCTGATGGCATTTATTAAATAGGATACTGATGGAGTATTTTGCGACTTTGATGTTTTATATATCTGAAATGAATATTATGAAATTTTAAGTTTTGATTACCTCATTAAAGCCAAATACGTACATTTGGATGGTAATTTTTTTTGTATACTCAGTAGAATAATATAAATAAAAGTTTGATTTTTTGATGGAGATAATTGAGAAAATTACAGATTAAGTTTAGGAACTATTGAACATATGCTATGACAAGAAGGAATGTCTGTGTTTGTGTATGTCTTCTATGTCCAGGGGTATCTCTCATCATTTTGCTTCGCCATATTGGTTAGATGCATTTATGTTCCCAATATTCTCGACTTATGATCTGAACTTAAGACAATTGTGATTATTTTGCAACAGTAAAACATGGAGAAATCTTGCTCGTTACTTGTTCATTTTGATGGTGGAACACCCGCAATTGCCAATGACATTAAGAAAGCTCTTGAAGGAAATGATGACGCTGCAAAGATAGATGCCTTGAAGAATGCAATCTCGCTTTTGCAGAATGGGGAGACTCTGCCACAGCTTTTTATTACAATTGTCCGGTATGTTTTGCCTTCAGAGGATCACACCGTGCAGAAACTACTTCTTCATTATCTTGAAATCATCGATAAGACCGACTCTAAAGGAAAAGTCTTACCTGAAATGATTTTAATCTGCCAAAATCTGAGAAATAATCTGCAGCACCCGAATGAGTACATTCGTGGTGTGACGTTGAGGTTTCTGTGTCGAATCTGTGAGGCGGAGATTATTGAGCCATTGATTCCCTCTATATTGGCTAATCTGGAGCATCGGAATCCATTTGTAAGGAGGAATGCCATACTTGCTGTGAGTGCTATTTACAAGCTTCCACAAGGGGATCAGCTTTTGGTTGACGCGCCAGAAATGATTGAAAAGGTGCTTACGACTGAAGCAGATCAATCGGCAAAGAGAAATGCATTTCTTATGCTTTGCACTTGTGCACAAGACAATGCAGTTAATTACCTTTTGACCAATGTGGAAAAAGTATCTGAATGGGGAGAATCGCTACAAATGGCTGTGTTGGACTTGATCCGCAAAGTGTGTAGAGCGAAGAAAGGAGAAAAAGGGAAGTACATAAAGATCATCATATCGCTGTTAGATGCTCCTTCCGCTGCTGTTATTTTTGAATGTGCTGGAACACTGGTATCTTTGTCATCTGCTCCTACAGCCATTAGGGTGGCAGCCAACACCTATTGCAAGCTCCTCCTCAATCAGAGTGACAACAATGTGAAACTTATCGTGCTTGATCGTTTGGAGGAACTCAAAACTTCCCATAGGGAAATCATGGTCGATATGATAATGGACGTCCTCAGGGCAGTCTCGAGCCCAAATCATGATATAAGGAGGAAAACACTTGCTATCGTTCTTGATCTTATCACTCCTCGGAACATCAATGAAGTTGTTCTTACTTTGAAGAAGGAAGTGGTGAAAACTCAAAGTGGGGAATTGGAGAAAGATGGGGAGTACCGCCAAATGCTTATACAAGCCATTCATTCTTGTGCGGTCAAGTTCCCTGAAGTTGCAGGCACTGTCGTACATATGTTAATGGATTTCTTGGGCGATAGTAATGTTGCTTCAGCAATGGATGTAATTGTTTTTGTAAGGGAAATTATTGAATCAAATCCAAAGTTGAGAGTCTCTATCGTAACAAGGCTGTTGGACACTTTTTACCAGATACGTTCAGCAAGAGTTTGTTCAGGTGCTCTTTGGATCATTAGTGAGTATTGTCTTTCACTTTCTGAAGTCGAAAGTGGAATTTTAACCATAAAACAGTGCCTAGGAGACCTGCCCTTTTACACCGTCTCAGAAGAGGGTGATACTAATGATTCTTCTAAAAGGTCTCAGCAAGCTACCTCGATAACTGTTTCTTCTAAGAGGCCTGCTATTCTTGCAGACGGAACTTACGCCACTCAGAGTGCTGCTTCTGAGACTGCTTATTCCGCGCCTACTGTGGTCCAGGCAACATTGACTTCAAATAATTTGAGATCTCTTCTTCTGACTGGCGACTTCTTCTTAGGTGCAGTTGTGGCGTGCACATTGACTAAACTTGTCTTGCGTCTGACCGAGGTTCAAGCATCTAAAGTTGAAGTTAATAAGGAGTCAACTCAAGTGTTACTAATCATCGTGTCAATGTTGCAACTTGGTCAATCTTCATTTCTTCCACACCCAATTGACAACGACTCTTACGAACGAATTGTTCTTTGCTTAAGATTACTATGTAATCCAGATGAACAGATAAGGAAAATATGGCTGCAGTCTTGCCGTGAAAGTTTTGTTCAAATGCTGGCGGAGAAACAGCTGCGGGAAACGGAGGAATTAAAAGCCAAGGCTCAGGTTTTATATGCACAACCTGATGATCTTATTGACTTTTACCATTTGAAGAGCAGGAAGGTAAGATTTTTGCTGTTTTTCTTTCATTGGTGTGTAGAGTTCATGTTCTTCTCCATCTTTATCTTTTAAATATTAAGTTGTGTCATTTTATTAGTTTTTGTACTTGACTGTTTTAATCTGGTAGTGTTATACTGAACTGAAATTACTAGGATTTTTTTCTTGTCTATCTGTTTAAGTTGTGGTATGCATTAGAGAAGTACGATCATTCTTTATAGCATTACATGTGCAGTGGCCATTTGTTAGCTATACCATTGACACTCATTCGTATCCACCTTTTTTTGTGAAGTAATCTGCAAGACGTTTCTAGATAGTTACTAAACTAATTTTGAGTGGACATAAACCAACTCTGAAACAGTATGTAGATGGAGCCATTGTTAAAGGTCATATTTACATATGCCTAAGAGGGGGGATGTGAACTGCTTTAAACATAGAATTAGCAGAATAGTGCTTTGTTTGTATTTACTTTATGCACTTACGCATGTTTAATTAAAGTTCATTGAACTTGCTTTTTGACTCTATATTTGACAATGGTAGTGAGCTTTCTTGTGATGCTGTAATTTAGTAAAAGAAATAACTTTTATACAATCAAATGACTGCTTTTTTTGCAAATTATTTCATGAGAGACGATAGGTAGCACCTCTTATGAATGTACTTGATTTACATCTCCACATATTCTTATCGTTACTACATATGTAATATTATTATTTTGACTTGGTCAATCGTCAGGGAATGAGCTTGCTGGAGTTAGAGGATGAGGTTCAAGATGACCTAAAACGTGCTACTGGTGAATTTGTTAAGGAGGGAGATGCTGCAAATAAGCTGAATCGTATTATTCAACTAACTGGATTTAGCGACCCGGTTTATGCTGAGGCATATGTCACTGTTCATCACTATGACATTGTCCTTGACGTAACAGTTATCAACCGAACTAAGGAGACTCTCCAGAATCTTTGTTTGGAGTTAGCAACTATGGGTGACCTTAAACTTGTTGAGCGGCCACAAAATTATACTCTAGCTCCTGAATCAAGCAAGCAGATTAAAGCAAACATCAAGGTGTCATCAACTGAGACTGGAGTCATATTTGGGAACATTGTTTACGAAACCTCAAATGTACTTGAGCGTAATGTTGTTGTCCTAAATGATATTCATATCGACATTATGGACTACATCTCTCCAGCAGTTTGTAGTGATGCAGCTTATAGAAGTATGTGGGCTGAATTTGAGTGGGAAAATAAGGTAACACTTTCTATTCAATATATCTGGTTTAAAATAGCTATCTACTCTTATTCTGGCTTGGGGTTGAAAGTATTTATTAATGTAGTTTAATGGTCTTATGCTAGATTGCTAGGGGTTAGAGTGCTAGTTCTAGGAACTTAAGAACTTATAAGGAGTATTAGCTGGATAGGGGTATTTGCATAAAATGATAAAATCCACATTGGTTTGATAATGATTTCGGTTATGGGCAACCAGCTTAATGCTGGCTAGAGAAAATCACTGAAGTTTAAAAAACTTTTTATTTTTTAGCGGGAATAAACTAAGATAATCGGTTGTGAGAACCACGTCGTCCATAGTCAACATGATAAAAAAGCCTACATATTGGCTGCCACATAATCATTTTGACCATCTATTGGAAGCTTATGCCGAAAATTTTGAACGTCTGGTACCTTGCACTAAAATATTAGTAGTTTACTGGTTTTTCAGGGCCAAAAGCACAAAATGGTTTACACGTATAACAGTGCACTGGAGTCCTACCAATAAAAAACTCCCAAGTCAAAAAAAATCTAGGGATATTCTATCAACATTTTAGACAATCACTATGAGTTTGACATACATAAAGGAACATAAGTGATCCAGCCAATGCTCAATCTGGTTACCTAAATAAATAACAGAACATAGTAGGTTATACTCATATGCAACTGTGTACAAGAGCACTCTATGAACTCTGTTGTTTTAGCAACCTAACTGCAATAAGTTATTATCCCTGTTTATATTTTGCTCTTTTCAGGTATATATGTTATCAATTGATTGGATTATCAAGTATATATGCTCTCATTATTTGCATGTTCTGTCTGATGACTTTTTAGGTTGCTATCAGCACTGTCATTCAAGACGAGAAAGAATTTCTGGATCATATCATTAACTCAACCAACATGAAGTGTCTCACTCCTCCGTATGTTATCTCTATTTGTCTGTTTTGACAGTTTTGCAAAACTTTTGTAACAAATTAGGAAATTTGAACGTTTAATCGCATCTTATCACATCTTTTATTACCATCTTCGGTGCTAGTTAGATGCATAACTTTTTTGTTCCTTATGAGTGCAATGCTTGGCTTCAGGTCTGCTCTGGAAGGTCAGTGTGGTTTCCTGGCTGCTAATTTGTATGCTAAGAGCGTCTTTGGAGAGGATGCTTTGGTAAATTTGAGCGTCGAGAAGCAGTCAGATGGTAAGCTTAGTGGCTATATTCGAATCAGGAGCAAGACCCAAGGGATAGCTCTAAGTTTGGGGGACAAAATCACTCTTAAGCAGAAGGGAGGTGCTTGATCTTGATTCAACAAGCGCCATCTTTTCAAAATTGGTAAGCTTTCAACATTCATTCTGCTAATGTCTAGACACCAAATGTTCACAAATTGTTTTAGCTTCTGTAGCTCCAGTGTTTATTTTCAACTATGTCATAGATTTTTCCGCTTAGGAACTATCAATCTTAAGGTTAGAATGCAACTCATTTGACAATGTAAAGGTGGCAATCTGGTTGGAAACATCCAAACTGATTATTAATGTACACAACCTCTAAATGATCCATTCAAAGACTTGTATTGTTATTGTGATAATATTGTTTTTACAATTATAATATTGTTTTTTTTACAGGTTTTCCAATTTTCTTAACCTTAACAGCTTTCGGTTGAGGTTTGGGAGTATAGCAGGGTGCAGAGAAGGTTACTTAGCATTTGCAGAGAAGGTTATAGCAAAGGAATTTGATAGTTGGATTTTGAGCTCTATTTAGGTGAAGAGATTATTACTAGCTGGCCTTCAGATTGGATTTTGATTTTGTAGATGATTACATTTCTATGCATTTTGGTTAAAGCGTAACTAAATGTCAGAAATCTGAGTTGTTTTGTTGAAGGCAATTCCATACATACTTTGTCATTCTTTGAGAATGATGATCCCTTTATACTGTGTAGTTTGGTTTTAAGTAATACAATAGTGCGTTAAAACTTTGTTAACGAAAAGTTTGGTCAATGGTCATTCCGATGGTATCTTAAGCCCTGCGTTTTGGGTGTTGAGACCATTATGGCATTATATCAAGTTGTGGGTCGAGATGCCATTAATTTTGCTCCACCAAAAATGTTTTATCCAAGCCATGGGACAGTAGTGGAATTTTGGCCATTTTTTTATGTCATCTTGATCCACCTTTATAGGTTGTCTTCATCATGTTTGTCTTTATTTTAATTTTTTATGATTGTTATTCAAAGGCGTGTAGGGTTCATGCACGCATAACATGAATATATGTATGCATCCTCATAAATGATCTTTAATATATTGTTTACATCCTCATACACGATCTTTATTTGTGTATTACCCATCTTCGTCCTGGTGAAAAAAACAACATAAGATGTTGGAAGAAGTTTAAGATAATTCGAAAAGTTGGCGCATAGCAATCTTTTGATCTTGCTCTTCAAATTTTGAAATCGATAACCATAATCCATTGCTGAAATATCTAGATCATAGTTCATTACTTCATTCATTCAATGTACTATTAGTTGGTCTCTTGGTTTCTTAATGGAAACTAAATATGAACATAGGAGCAAGGGGGAACGAGTGACAAAGATTACACAAGCAGCTAAAACTAATCATCACCGAGTCGCGAACACTAAGATATTGTTGACCAACTGGGCGAGGAAATGTGAGAGAAGCTCAAAACTCATAAAAGTTTTGTCGAACAACAATGTTAGGGAAATTTGCTTTTTAGCTACTCAAATTGACACTTATTTCTAAATTGACTCAATTTTTTTTTAACATATTACAAAAATTATGACACCAAACCGCGTTTTGCCAAGTTTACCCTTATATACCTATATACCAATAGCACGCCTAATTTTCACCTATTTATCATTTTATTTAATAATATACTACACCTCCAACGTCACATAATCGGTCATATCTCCTCGTACTCACCTCTATTCTTACCGGAAATTACATCGTCCTCATCATTGTCTCATTCCGATCATAATGAAACCTGTCTTGTCCGTTTTACTGCACACCGGATTTCGGCCGGAACCATGTCGAAGATGTTGCGATCCAGTTGCGAAGTGAGGGTCACGTGATAAAGAAACGAGGCACCGTTCACACCTAACGATTGCTTGACTTCGACATACTGCGAAGCGATTACTCCCTCCGTCCCAAAATAAATGTCCAGTTTAACTTTTCAGGGTCAAATTGGTTCAACTTTGACCGTATCTATTTTTGCTTGTGTTATATAATACTTGATGCAAAATATATGGATGGATTGTGTTTTAAGTGTATTTTTCATTGGTATAATTCTTCATCAGTTATTATGTAACACAAAAGAAATATTTAAAGTCAAAGTTGAACTAGTTTTAATCTGGAAAGTCAAACTGGACACTTAATTTGGGACGGAGGGAGTACAAATTTTCAACAAAACAAGTGTTTCTAATAATAACGGCGAATACGTTGAGAATGAGTGTGAGAGGGAATGCTGACAAGACAGTTGTTTACCTTTTCAATAAAACTTGAGAATTTTAAATTCATCGTCAATATCTTTTTTTTTTTTTTTTTTTTTTTTTTTTTTTTCTCCTCCTCCTCCTCCTATAAGTTCACTCTACATTTTGCACATCAATCTATCCCTCTTTTAACTCTTATATAAACACCATCCTAAACTATACTCATGATATTTTCAGCTACTCTATATTTACCACTTTACGAAGGTTAATGACAGAGTTCAATAAAAACCGAGAACTTTGACGACTGATTTTTCAATTGTCCAAGTTTTTTAACGTTTCCCAAGAGATGGTTGCGGTAATAGCCAAGACACTATAGGAATGATACTTTGCTTCTAAGACACCAACAACCTTTTATGATTGTTTGTCTGGTGTCCGAAGTATTTCAAGTCACCTAAAAAATTGATAGCTCCTAAATTATACATGTTTTAGCTATCAAATTCTCATGATAATTGCTCTTATTTGCATTACTTTTATAAGATATGACGCTAAATTGCTATCTATTTGTATTTTAGTGTTTATTAGGAGCGTCAGAGCAATTCTCGCAAAAAAAAGACAAGAAAACAAGTAAAAAGGAAAGAAGCACAAATTACAGCCAAAGAATACGCCGTATAGTCCATATGTGTACGACATACATATTGCTTCTAGAATCTACCAAGCGTTGATGTATACCAATCCCTTTTATACGCCGTATGCATAGAAGAATTGAAGTCGAAAGCTGGAATCAAGGTCCCTATATGATGTTATAGTATTTTGGCCATAACTCCTTCGTTCGAACTCCGATTTAGTTGATTCAGAAGACCACACGAAGGAAAAAAGAAGATCTACATATCAAAGGAGGTATACGACGTATGCCATAAGTGGAGCATACTCCGTATGGACCCATGAATCAGGTCATGCGTTGCCTATAAATACAAACCCTAAAACGACTTTGAGAGCTATCCCTTCACCACCAATCGACTTTAGTCGACCCAAGGCTGCTTTTCCACCATTCCGAAGGCTACAAACATCAAGTGGAAGATGTAGTTCACAATTACTTTTTATTCCCAAAGTCGTGTCTTGTTTTCACTAGATGATTAATGTTGGAATTCAATGCAACTTACTTTTGATTATTACGATGAAATCTATAGATTAACTATAGTGTAATGACGAACTCTCACTTTGTAATCTCTTGTAGTGGGAAAGGCTTTGCTTTAAAAACTTTTTGAAGAAATCGACGATTTAACATTTGATATGAGTTTTTTTTAGTAGAATTGGATAGGGTTAATATGGAACCCAGATTTTCCAGTAGCTATAAACAAGAGAAATGAAATCGTAATACTTCGGAATTCAATGCAAATTCTGTTATAATGCACTGACTGATCTGTCATATGCGTACGCCATACATATTGAATTTGCATCGGATGCATAATGCGATCGTAGTTGATCTTAATTGTCTTAGCGCTTCGAAATAATCTTATAGATGAAAAAATGTTAGATTTGGTAACTTATAACTAGCTGGTGAAGCTACAAACATAGCTGCAGTTAGGCGACAGCCATTCAACAGACAAAACAGACGTATTTAATATATTAAAGTACACAATGCCAGAAGTAATTTTGACATTTAAAAAAAAAGTTCTAACAAAAGTGAGTCAAATTAGAAATAAGTGTCATCTTAAGTGTCGTAAATGTAAATTTCCCTTATGTTAATAAGTTTCTTACAACTGAAAAAGTTTGTCAAGGTAATATAAGGGTTTGTTTGGTTTGTAAATAGGTTTAGGATTAAGATTTGAATTTGGACTATGATTTATATTCAGATTTGAATTAGGATTTTATTTGAATTTGATGTATATAAGAGAAAATATAGAGTTTATGATTTAAGAAATTATAATAAATTTGATATTATATAAATCGTTTCTAAAAAAATCAGTTTAAGTAGGGGTGGAAACGAGCCGAGCCGAGCCCGAGCTCGCCAGAGCTCGAGCTCGGCTCGTTTATATATATAAAGCTCGAGCTCGGGCTCGAGCTCGTTTCGAGCCTTATATTTTGAGCTCGAGCTCGGCTCGTGAAAATTATTCACAAGCTCGAGCTCGGCTCGAGCTCGACTAATTTATATGATGTGTTAAAGAAAACAAAGTTCAAATAGAGCTCGGCTCGTTAATTACATAAGGCCGAGGCTCGTTTACTACTTTTTAAGCTCGTTTATACGTATAGACAATATATATACGTATATATTTCTAGGGCTCGTTTAGGCTCGCGAGCCTACTCGAGCTTTTTGTATAGAGCTCGGCTCGAGCCTCGATTATTAAATGAGCCAAACTTAGGCTCCGGAGCTCGGGCTCGAGCTCGTTTAGGACCGGCTTCGTTCGGACGCTTTTTACCGTCCGATCCCGCGAGCTTTTGCACGAGCGCTCGGCCTCGTTTCCGACCCTAAGTTTAAGATAAGAAAAAATTGATTTTAATTGAGCCCCTTAGAGCCACCAGGTATCGTTTGGTGCCGTCGGTGGTGCCATAGGAAAAAGTGATGCCACCTCAGCACTTTTTATCCATGGCACCAGTTTTGTCTATGACACCAAAACCCCCCTCCTTAGTAAAAAAGTGGTGCCGTAGAGTCTGGTGCCATAGTATAAAAAGAAGAAAGAAGGAAAAAAAAATGATTTTCACCCTCATCCAGTTGTATACAAATGTGAGTCTTTTTAATTATTAATATGTCTCGAGAGTCCACATTCTATATTAAAGCCACACATATAAAAGAGCACAACTTTTCTGGCACAGCTCCCATAACAAGATTCTATATTCATCCAACTGTACGGTTTTATTATTGAAAATAAATTTTTGTGCACAGCTCCACAAGGTCGTCTTCTTCCTTAATAATACCTGCAAAACACCAAAAAAGTATTAATAATTATAAATAAATAAATAGAAGACAACAGATCACACAAACACATCACAAATACAACACAGAAACACAAACAACCCATCTAAAAAAGAAAAAGACAAAAAGAAACTACCGTTCGCGTGGGCTGGTGGCTACGGCGCCACAACCCACCAGCCAACCTCCGGTATGGCATCTTGCGCCATAGACTTGTGCCAAAGCTCATGGCTTGAGCCATGGCGCACCGTACCCAAGGCTCTTAGTATATTCAATCACAAGCATTATACAGCCACGTTGCATTAACAGACAAAATGCACAATATTTCTACTAAATCATAACCTTTTAGTCATATTTTGTAAGAACCCAAAAATATTTGAGTTATTGATAGACCTAACATATGTCATCCTCTTAACCAAACATCTTAAATGAAACCAACTCCAAATCCAAATGTCAAACCCCCTGTGTACCAAACAGCCCTAAATGTTTGCTTAAGTTTTTTATCATGCAAAAGAACAAAATTTGGTAAACCAAATGGATGAGAATGGTCGGGAGGAGTTCAAATTCAAAAGAGTTTGTCGAACCAATAATGTTATCAAGTTCATTATTTTTTCAATTAAGTACGTCAAAATAAAAAACTGCCCACCTAAAGTTTGTTATCATGAAACTAAACGTCATAAGAAAAAAGTTTCGGTTTAAACTAAACATAATAAAATGAACTCATATCATAAAAGTTGGGTGCCATATAAATTTTATAGATTCTTTATAAATAAATCCACTTCATTAAGATGTATTACAGCCATTCTAAAATAATAACAATAATAATAATAATAATAATAAAAATTAAGATGTATTACAACTTTTTAGTTGCGACCTGTCAAGTCTTGTGACCTTTAGCGATTTTAAGCTTTACTCTCAAACAAATAACCACACGGTGTTTATTAATCTTCACCAAAAGGTAATCACATTGTAAACGGTTTGACACCATAAAGCGAGTTGTTTTCTCCAAGACTAATAAGTAGGGTTGCGAACAAAGTGATTGTTTTGTTCATTTAAGTTTAATTTGATAAATGAATGGTACGAGCGCTTAAGCAAAAGATTTTCTTGTTAATGTTCGTTTGTTAAAAATATAAGATTTTAGAACGGACATAAACGAATCTTTTATCAAACAATTAAATAAACATTTAGTTCATTTACGACTCTACTAATCAATACAAGAGTATGCTTCATATATCTGGTTGAAATATAACAAAATGAGTAACTACCAATATATATCATAGCTGGGACATATGGATATGGGATGTTTAGTTCACAACTTAGGTCACTCGAATAATTCGTATCATGTACATTACAATTCTATTTGAGTCATGTGAATTGAGTTATTAGATTTTGGTTGCTGTTTTTAAGTGAAACCAAATAAGGAAAGCAAAATAGAGTTTGGTTTTTGTCTTTTCAACTAGAACCCCCAAAAATGAAATATGCATTTAGTTAGCTATTACTATCAATCCGGATAAGTTATAGTACAATTATTAAGTAACATAATTCGAATAAGTCAAATAGAAACATGATTATCTGGCAAGACAAATTATTTGAAATTATATGTTCAGGTCATTTGCATATTCAGTTTGTATAGATTCACACATGTTGACAGAATCAACTTAAATTAAGATGTTAATATAGGTTTTCTTTTGTCAGTGTAATAAAACAAAAGGCATACAATGCTAATGTGCAATTAAAAAAACCAGCTTCTTAATAAATTACTGTACAATTAAAAACAAGTATCTCAAAAAAAGAAGACAAACAAGAAAAAAATGAAATGACAGAACATTAATGATGCCTATCGAATAAGACAACGTGCCCCATGTGTTCCTTCACATGGTCGTGCCCCCATCCACAAAATTACATGCCATTTATGATTTATGTATATCGTGATTATAACAGATGTAGAAAAATAAATATTTCTGAAACTTATGTACTGTAACTTATAATGTCACCTGTTATAGATTGTTGGTATCCAATGTATAAACCTTAAATAAGAACATAAACTAAACAATATTCAACATAAAGAATCTAGCTTAACACAAGTGAATCGAAGAAAAAAAAAAAAAAAAAAAAAAANTCTTATTTTTTACATACAGCTTATTAATATCGTAATTGAATCTTATGTATGTATGTTGATGACTCCAAACTTCCTTCCTTTTCTCCGTGCCCGTTCCGCATGCTCTCACGCGCCATTGGCGCTTTGCTCTCCTCTTATTCTTCATTGGACGGTTCGGATGGACTTCGCCGTTCTTTCCCAACTAAAATAGAAAAGGCTGTCTGGGTTTGTGTTCAGCAGCGGGGTATAACAATGTTATTTTTACAGCGAATAATCGGCTAAATCTGTGCTTAAAAACCTTGTTTTAAAGAGGTGCCATGTAGGGTACCCTTCAGAGGTTGCCAAAAGACTGAAAGTCTGAGGACAACTTGCTTTCTTCCTGCTTTTTGTTTCGTGAAAAAGGTCGCGGGGTGAACAAGAATTGGGGATCGGATGCGGGCGAAATTCCCGCCAATGGCTGAGATGTTCAGTCGACTCCCTCCCCCTTTGTGGGGTCCGGACCCCTACGAGTGAGCAGAAAAGGGAGGAGGAAAGAGGCCCTAGCGAACCGTCATAATTAGTGAACAAGTGTAAGCACATTTTGTGCTAACAAAGGGAAAAAACGTGAATGCTTCTAAAAAAGAAAATTTTATTAGGTATTGAGTATTTGAGTTCACACTTCTACGAGGTTGGTAGTATAGCGCCGGTTGTTTGAATTGTTTAACAGAGTTCACACTTCTACGAGGCTAGCTTTTGGGCACAAAACTCGATTAGATTCGAAGAATGAACGTTGCAAGAAAATGGTCACGTTTCTTAGAGGATTAGGTGTGGTGAAGAGCTTAGGCTCTTCATTTGGATCCCACACATGCCACATCATCCCCACACCTCTTCACAACTAACCCCCTTCTCACCAACAAGGCAACAACTAACCTCAATTTCTTCATTTGAGCCCCACCACTTACAACTTTATTTTTTTTATTCATTTTATTAAATAAACTAAATTCATTTTATTAAATTAAAAATACACTACAAGAAAATAAAACATAGGAAAGTAAAATAACGTTACGGTAAAAAAAAAAAACAATAAGAAACATCATGAAATTTTTATAAAGACTTGTAATTATCGATGAGATCTGACTTCTCCTCCCAAACCTGCAACACTTGTTCCCTGACCATTCTCAAGGCAACTTGAAGTTGTAGATCTGTTTCATCATTTCGTAAAAGAGTTTGTAGACCGACGCTGATAGCTGGATGGTCTTGAGGTAGCTCACGCAACCTTTCGATATCTGAAGCACGTTCATGCTTCTGTCGTATGATACGAGTTATCTCACCCAGTAAATTGTTAATTAGTCTTAGCTCTTTTTCTTGTTCATGGCGTAATCGATTAAGAATGGTGTTTTGCAACGCAGCTATTTCGTTAGCCATAGTGTGTTTGTGTGTTAATATTACTGGTATTTGTGTGACAAACTGTATTGTTGTAAAGCGACATTTATAAGCAAGAAACTAGCCGTTAAGAAAATAGCCGTTGGAGCATAATGAAGTACACGTTAATATATTAAACAATTAAACACGATACAACAACAAACGATACGGTAATGCAAATACGGAATTACTTAACATAAAACACAATTAACATAAAACACAATTACTCATCGTCTCTGTCCCATGCCCACGTGTTTCTCAGAATGAACCACACATGTTGATAGTATATCCCTCTCCCATAGCGTTCATAATAAATTCGGTTTGCATTGCTGAGACGACAAGGGTCTTCACTTGTACGCAGCAACTCCTTGTAAATATCATTATACCTACGACATTCATGGTTGATTCTACTCCATTGAGCCGTAATACTATTTT
>LBNU01003146.1:64330-78814 GCA_014162995.1 Artemisia annua
TTTTTTTTTTTTTTTTTTTTTTTTTTTTTTTTTTTTTTTTTTTTTTTTTTTTTTTTTTTTTTACAAAAGTCGCATGTTAGCGCCGGGTTAAGCCCATAACTTCCCACGTTAACGCCGGGTTAACTTGGAAGCACGCAAAGGTTAACGCCCCTTTAACACACGTTAAAGGAGCTTTAACAGCCCACCCACGTTAACGTCGCGCATGCTGTAAGCGACACTGCCCAGCCCACACACCATTTACTTGTGTTTTGCAAGAGAATTACGGATTTATATGAATAACCGTGCACACATGTGCAAGTGTCTTTTTACTTTTCTTCTTTTCTTTTCACTTTTAACTTTACCAAGAATTTCTAGAATAATTGTTTGTACTTTGTACCACACATGTTATCTTGGCCCAATGGAAATGTCTTGGTAGTTTCAAAACGATGGTTCGACTTTAAACATTTTACCGGTTCTCAATTAACATACACCTGGTAAAGTGGTAATCAACAAGCAATGTATAGGTAGAACAATGTTACATATCATGTCAAATGTCAAAACAAATATATGTGATTTTAAAAGATAAAACATGCCGGGTCAACTTGATTAGGCTGATACTAATGGTAAGGTTGTCTCCCAACCAACCGAATTGATGATCAGTCACCCCTAAGCTTTTCAAAGTTATTGTTGGCCTGCCGAAAGTTTCATTCTCTTTTGTGTGTGTATTATTTTTTTTTTTTTTTTAATTTGTTTTTGTGAGGTATGTTTTTTATTGTGGTTGCGGTCAGCTTATTAGCAAATTGCAGTTGGATGTAGTTTTGGGAAAAAGAAATTGACGTGACGCTGATATGACAGGAAGTGATCACAATATTTATGGTTAACATTAGCATCGGCTTTAGCAACACTTAACTGTCACTTGATTTTAAGTTATATGATATAATTTATGATTATCACCTCAACTTCTATAAATAGTTACAGAATAAATATAAAAAAAATTAGCGTTTCTTTCTACAGGACCACCCTAACTAGCTTTGCTAAAATCAACCAATCCCAGCTCATACTCCATGTTACACAATCATGAAAAAGTTGTTATATAACAAGATAAAGCTATAAAACAAGATAGTGGAGAAATACGACATTCCTACCCCTATCTTTCCAACCTCAAAAGTAAACACTTTTTCAATCATTAACCAAAAAGCCAAACAAGTGAACAACAGAAAACACAAACCAAAGTATGTTCCATTAATTGTTGTTATCAAAGAAAAGTTAAAAACTAAAATAAAAATACAAATTCCAATGTCACCCAAAAAAATAAAATAAATAATAAATAAAAATAAAAGAAATAAAAAGATTACTATACATATGACCAATGAGCAGTAAAAAAGCCTACATTAAAAAGTCACATTTTCTTTCTTTTAGTTACATACTTAACAGCCCAAAATCCAAAAAAAAATAAAAAAATAAAAATAAAAATCAAACACCCTAAAACCAAACCAAAATTCACCATCCAAAAAACGATAGTAAAATAAAAAGAATAATGACACAATTAAGGAACACATTTTTACACTTATGTCGATAGCAAGTATTCAAACAATGTGCAAAACTATGTTACTATTTTGTGTAGTTATATGAATAAAATTTCCAAATTTACTCTTGTTATCACCTCCCATCCATCGACGTAAATGACTCCGCGAATCCATATGGCCGAGTTGGTATGCTCGTTTGCGTGTTATCCAAACTTGGAAGGAACGAGGACGACGAAGCATCCATTGTACGGCTTCCACCTTCGAAATCTTGCCATTTCTTAAGAGCTTGCGGAAGCGATAAATCAAGATCAATTCCATAAATGTCATCAGAACTTTCAGCAGAAGGTTTCCACATTTCGACCAAAGAAGACAAAACATTGACCGCGTGGCACATGTCCGGTCTTTGGTAAGGCTCTCGCGCACAACAATGGCCCGCCAGCTCAGCCGCCTTGCTAATGCTGGCTATGTTTTCTTCTGTTTGGTCTAGAGTTTGATCTATTGATTTGCGGAATGTGTCTTTGTTGAGGTGGATTCTTCTGAACCATGTTACGAGGTGCATGCTTTCCTCGGGCTGGCTCTCGTCAAGAGCTTTTCGGCCCGTGATCAATTCCATTAGTATCACTCCGAAACTGAATACGTCGACTTTTGTTGTCACACGTCCGGTAACTGTGTCATCCCAAATTACAACAAATTAGGGTCGAGAAAAGGGAAATTAATCATAATAACAATAAGCAGTTAATATATCACATATCTCACAAATGCTTTCAACGAGGTTTGAACACACAACCTCTCAATTAGTAGGCAACTCACATGCCACAAGACCAAAAGGCTTCTGTGCACAGATTATATGAATAACCGTGCACACATGTGCAAGTGCTTTCTACTTCCTTTTTTTTCTTTGTACTTTTAACTTTACCAAGAATTTCTAAGAATAATGGTTTGTACTTTATACCACACATGTTATCGTGACCCAATGGAAATGTCTTGGTAGTTTCAAAACGTGAAAACGATGGTTCAACTTTAAAACATTTACCGGTTCTCAATTATGGAGTAACATACACCTGTAAATCAACTAGCAATGTAGAAGTAGAACAAATGTTATATATCATGTAAAAGTCAAAACAAAATATCTAATTTTAAAAGACAAAACATGCTGGGTCAACTTGATTAGCAACACTTAACTGTCACTTGATTTTAAGTTATATGATAAAATGCTTTTGAAAAGCGACGCAAAGTTACACCTGTTTGCACATATGTGAAGTATAATTTATGATTATCAGTTTATCACCTCAACTTCTATAAATAGTTACAGAATAAATATAAAAAAAATTAGTGTTTCTTTCTACAGGACCACCCTAACTAGCTTTGCTAAAATCAACCAATCCCAGCTCATACTCCATGTTACATAATCATGAAACAGTTGTTATATAACAAGATAAAGCTATAAAACAAGATAGTGGAGAAATATGACATTCCTACCCCTATCCTTCCAACCTCAAAAGTGAACACTTTTTCAATCATTAACCAAAAAGCCAAACAAGTGAACAACAGAAAACACAAACCAAAGTATGTTCCATTAATTGTTGTTATCAAAGAAAAGTTAAAAACTAAAATAAAAATACAAATTCCAATGTCACCCAAAAAAATAAAATAAATAATAAATAAAATAAAAGAAATAAAAAGATTACTATACATATGACCAATGAGCAGTAAAAAAGCCTACATTAAAAAGTCACATTTTCTTTCTTTTAGTTACAACTTAACAGCCCAAAATCCAAAAAAAATTAAAAAAATAAAAATAAAAATCAAACACCCTAAAACCAAACCAAAATTCACCATCCAAAAAACGATAGTAAAATAAAAAGAATAATGACACAATTAAGGAACACATTTTTACACTTATGTCGATAGCAAGTATTCAAACAATGTGCAAAACTATGTTACTATTTTGTGTAGTTATATGAATAAAAATTCCAAATTTACTCTTGTTATCACCTCCCATCCATCGACGTAAATGACTCCGCGAATCCATACGGCCGAGTTGGTATGCTCGTTTGCGTGTTATCCAAACTTGGAAGGAACGAGGACGACGAAGCATCCATTGTACGGCTTCCACCTTCGAAATCTTGCCATTTCTTAAGAGCTTGCGGAAGCGATAAATCAAGATCAATTCCATAAATGTCATCAGAACTTTCAGCAGAAGGTTTCCACATTTCGACCAAAGAAGACAAAACATTGACCGCGTGGCACATGTCCGGTCTTTGGTAAGGCTCTCGTGCACAACAATGACCTGCAAGCTCAGCTGCCTTGCTAATGCTGGCTATGTTTTCTTCTGTTTGGTCTAGAGTTTGATCTATTGATTTGCGGAATGTGTCTTTGTTGAGGTGGATTCTTCTGAACCATGTTACGAGGTGCATGCTTTCCTCTGGCTGGGTCTCGTCAAGAGCTTTTCGGCCCGTGATCAATTCCATTAGTATCACTCCGAAACTGAATACGTCGACTTTTGTGGTGACACGTCCGGTAACTGTGTCATCCCAAATTACAACAAATTAGGGTCGAGAAAAGGGAAATTAATAATCATAATAACAATAAGCAGTTCAAATTCTTTGAAAAGAAATACGTACTTGCATATTCGGGAGCTAGATAACCGAAAGTCCCTGCAATTCTGGTCTCGACGGATCCTTTACCTTCTGGAGCAAGACGAACAAGTCCAAAATCACCAACTTTAGCCCGCATATCATCACCAAGAAGAATATTAGAAGGTTTCAAGTCTCTATGAATAAAACTTTGATGTGCTAAACCATGAAGATACTCTACGCCCCGAGCCACATCCAATGCAATGGCTAACCGTCGTGACCAGTCCAACGGACTCAGACCTTCTTCAGGCCAATTAAACAGATGCTGGCTTAATGTGCCTTGAGGCATATACTCATACACAAGAAGCTTCTCGTTCCCATCAAGACAATACCCAAGAAGCGCCACAAGGTTCCTATGTCGAACTTTGGTTAAAACCGCGATTTCTGATTTGAATTCGGCTAAGCCTTTTCCAGTTATCACACCACATTCCATTCGCTTAACCGCGATCTTGGTCCCATCATGTAATTCACCTTTGTAGACTGTTCCAAACCCTCCTTGCCCTAATATGTTTTCTTGTGCGAAATTATTAGTGACGGTTTTCAGTACTTGGATTGAAATGACCATATTTCCGGCTTCCACCATTTGAATGTCATTTCCATCTGTTGTTGGGACCGTGTGGGTCTCACTGAGTGCACCAACGCTGACACTCGAACCAGCTACTGTGATCTTTACACTGTCGTTATCGGATCCTGAGTGACGAGGGTGAATCACGATGGCGTGTGGACTTTGGACTTGACTTAACTTCTTTTGCTTCTTTTTGTAAAGACAAAACGCCAACACACCAATAAAAAACATGACCAAAATCCCACCAAGAATCGAAAACAACACGACCCCAATCCAATTTTTTGACTTCTTTTTACCATTTAACAAAACCCCATTTGAATTTGGCGAACCCGACCCAGTTCCTGAACCTGAGCCATTATCACTACTACTCCTTTCCTTCCCAATATCCGGATTCCCATTTACGTTCACCTTCAAATTACTCCTAAAAGCGGGTACTTTACCATAAAGATCATTATTTTCAAGATCTAACTCCGTAAGAGCAGTAAGAGTAGTTAGCTCTTGTGGAATGACACCCGTGAGATTATTATCCGCAAGCACAAGCCTCTGAAGCGATTTCAAAGACGCAAAAGCAGGGGAAATAGTACCCGTAAGCCCCTGTTTCTGAAAATTAATAATACTAATATTCCCATTGATACAAGTAACCCCAAACCAATTCGCGCAAGGATCATTCCCTTTCCAATTATTAGCAAACTTAGGCGAATAATCCATAGCTTTAGCAATATCTAACAACACATTAACTCTCGGATCACACTCACCCGGGCTAGTCAAGCAAAAGTCATTAGTATCTTTTGCCATATCAACCGAAACTGATTCCTTAAACTTAGGCATAGGTCCTTGCAACATATTATTCGTCAAATTAACCGACTTCAAAGAATCAAGCCCCATCAAAGACAAAGGCACAACACCAGTCAGTGCATTATCCCTAACACTCAACACTTCCAACTCCTTCAAACCCGATAAATCGGGTATTTGGCCCGAAAACAAATTAGAATGCAACCACACTTCTTTCAAAAATGTCATATTTTGCAACACATCAATCTTACCACTAAGCTTATTTCCATTAACCCAAAAAGACTCAACTTGTGACCCTGCTAAACTCATAGGCAACTCACCACTCATATCATTTATAGCTAGATGCAAGTTAACCAACCCAGGAAAATCATCCGGGCCAAAAAAACCCGGAACTTGACCCGTGATATTAGCATTACAGGCACTAAAATTTTGCAAAGTGAGAAGCATTTTTCAAGCTTTCAGGAATGACCCATTTCTCAAAAGGGTTATTATCTATTTCTAAAGCTTGTAAAGATGTCATACCATCAAAGAAATCACTTGGTATAAAGCTAAACATATTGTTACTCAGCATTAAAACCTGTAACAAATTTAGCCCATTTAGAGTTGGTAGTGGGCCTGAAATATTGTTCCACTGAAGTTCTAAACGTTCAAGCTGAGTTAATGATGCTAAAGATGATGGTAATGTACCTTGAAGGCTTTTATGCCCGATTTGTATTCGGGTTACCCGTTTTTCACCTGAGCAAACTATATTTTCCCATTTGCATGGGTCAGGGTCAGACCATTTGAGTGTTTGTGGGTTGTTTAGGGATTTTTTTAAGGCTTGCATGGCTTCAAGATCAGATTGTGAGTGTGCATGAAACATTAAAAGTGTTGTAATGAAGATTAAGGTTGTGTGTAAGTGTAACTCATAGGGTTTCATTTTTGGAGAGTGTGTGTTTAGGTGTTTTTGTGTGTGTGTTTTGAGTTAGTTTTTTTTTTGGGAAGTTGAAGATGGTTGTACTTACTTCATGGGAGAAGTGAGAGAAAGAAGAGAGATTTTGGTTGTGTTTCGTTTTGTGTTTTTGTGTGTATGTCTAGATTTGGGTAATATTTATTTGGTCCTTCAAGTTTTTAAGAATCTTTCTTGCTTATGAAACTTTTGATTTTGGTTATAAATATATTATGTAGTTTGGCATGGTTGTTTTCAATAGGTACAACATATTACTTTATACGTTCGTTACAGTTTATAGCATAGTACCGGCGTAAAGCCGCAGACACCGCTATAAAAATACCCCTTCACTAAAAAAACAAACAAAAAAATATGAATCATAACTCTTCCCATCATGGATGAGTAATGATTTGCACACTCTCAAAATTTATTGACACACTCCACTTAACGCATTAGACAGTTGTACTTTATGTAAAACCTGCTTTAACTGCTTGTACTATTGAGTGTGCTAATAAATTTTGGGAGTGTGCCAATCACTTCCCATCATGGATGGAGCTTATTAGGGGCAAGAGGGGGTTGTGGCCCCCCCAAATCTAGGATCACTAAGGCTATGTTTGGCACAAAGCTTTTTGGAGCTTTTTTGGGCAATGAGCAGTGAACAATGAGCTTTTTGATTTTTAGTGTTCGTTTGGCATGAGAGCTGTGGGCTTTGCTATTTTTTAGGAAATCTCATTTTCCCAATGCTTCTTTATGAAGCTGTGAGCTTTTTTGGCTACTGCTCACAGCTCACTGCTACTGCTCACAGCTATTTTTGCCAAACATAGCCTAAGCCTTATTTTTTTGTAGTTTTGTATATAATTTCTAAAAAAATAGTATAATGTAAAATAATTATAGGTTTTTGCCCCCTCAAAATTATTACGACTACATTTCGGCCCCTCCAATAACATTGCTCAAGCTCCGTCCCTGCTTCCCAACCCAATTAACATGTCTATAGCATATAAGCGGTACAGTTTGGCTATATCATAAGGAAAAAAAATCCCTATAACATGTCATTGCACCATTGTATCACGTACTCTTACTAAAATAAAACTGAACCGTTTTTATTTGGGAAAAATGTCTAAAAATACATTCAACTTGCCACTTATTACTATTGTATGCTATGAACTTTTTTTTTTCCTATTGTATGCACAAACTTTCTTAATCACCCTATTGTAACAATATTACGGGTTTTTATTCTATTAATTACACCGTAATTAGTGTGATTAAGTATTGCCACGTCATCAAAAACCCGTAATATTGTTACAATAGGGTGATTAAGAAAGTTTGTGCATACAATAGGAAAAAAAAAAGTTCATAGCATACAATAGTAATAAGTGGTAAGTTGAATGTATTTTTAGACATTTTTCCCTTTTTATTTCCTATGTTCGATAAAAGCTAAAAACCTTTTTCTTGAAAGCTTTTCAAGGCAAAAGTATCATCTAACTACCATAAGTGATTATAAATAAAGTTGACCGACAAAATCTAATACAGAAAATAACCGGTTTTTATTAAGTGTACAATTAAGTAATGCATGTACTATATGCTGTTAAAAACCTTAAGAATTGTTTTATCAATTTTCATGTTTCCAAACACCCTCAAATCATGCCATATATGTTTCTAGCTATCTAGGTATGTTTTCATTTACTAAATAACAAAGAAAAAAAATAGACTTTGACCGAATTAGTTTTTTAAAGGTGCAAAGCATCTTCAGTGTGTAGAGAATTTTGTATATATCAATCAAATTCTGATATCAAGTAAGGAAAGTGAAGAAATACAAGCCACAACATTGTTGTATATATCCATCCATACTTGATGACAGGTGAATGAAGTTTGTTCACAAATTTTGCCATCATGAACCCTTAAAATTAAAAGTAGTGTGGATATATTGTGAAATGGAGAAAACTTAAGTGGGGTAAATTGTAAAGTTGGTATATGAAGCACATGGGGGTGGTACCCACCTAAAGAGATTTGATTCTTGTAGGAAGATGGGTCAAAAAACTAGCCAGGTTGGAGTCTTGATGTTTTAGGTCTTTTATGAAACAAAAAAGATTTTTAGTTTTAACCTCTTTCTAGTGTCAATCCCTTTCACAGGTTGTAAACTTGTTGTAATCCAGTAGTATCCAGCTTAACATAAGAAGTGTATGTTAAGAATCCATTCCTAGTATATCCATATACTGTACATCATTTTTTTTTTACTTTTTTTTTTCTTTCTTTTTGTTTGAACAAGCACTAGAATGCCTTTTCTTCTCACTTGTAAAACATCATTTGTGAAAGTGATAGGTTATTAAGACCCCTCTAAAACATCATTTGTACCCTCCCGTCATGTTTTTTCAATTTTTTTAATTATAAAACTACAAAATTGAAAATACAGAACTTAAAATATAAAATTTAACAAGTCAAAAGTATTAATCTGACAAAAAATAAAGAACAAAAACTGATAAAAAAACTGGGTTTTACTATTAACAGAAAAGTTAAAAGGAATGTTGTGTATTTTTTTATACTTTTTTTGGGTCAGGGTGTATGTACCCATTGTAAAAATATAGGGTTTATAGTGTTTAATACATTCTTATTTGCTACTAGTACTTATTTGATGTTGGGTTATGTCCAAGGCATTCTTGTGATATGAGCATACCCATCAATAGGTCTTTGGTTTAGCGTTATCGAGAGTAATTTAGGTGTCTCGTGCATTATAAACACCCAAATCATATCAATAGGTTTTAGATAATTAGATCTACCGTTACCGAGTGTAATTTAGGTGTTCTGCAGCATCTTTGTTGTGAATTTTAGTGTCGTTTAGATGTTATAACAACGATTTATATTCCTGTCATTTTTTCTTTCTTTCTTTTGTAACTTTNGGCCCCTCCAATAACATTGCTCAAGCTCCGTCCCTGCTTCCCAACCCAATTAACATGTCTATAGCATATAAGCGGTACAGTTTGGCTATATCATAAGGAAAAAAAATCCCTATAACATGTAATTGCACCATTGTATCACGTACTCTTACTAAAATAAAACTGAACCATTTTTATTTCCTATGTTCGATAAAAGCTAAAAACCTTTTTCTTGAAAGCTTTTCAAGGCAAAAGTATCATCTAACTACCATAAGTGATTATAAATAAAGTTGACTGACAAAATTTAATACAGAAAATAAACAGTTTTTATTAAGTGTGCAATTAAGTAATGCATGTACTATATGCTGTTAAAAACCTTAAGAATTGTTTATTTACTAAATAACAGTTTTTATTAAGTGTGCAATTAGCCATCTAGGTATGTTTTCATTTACTAAATAACAAAGAAAAAAAATAGACTTTGACCGAATTAGTTTTTTAAAGGTGCAAAGCATCTTCAGTGTGTAGAGAATTTTGTATATATCAATCAAATTCTGATATCAAGTAAAGAAAGTGAAGAAATACAAGCCACAACATTGTTGTATATATCCATCCATGATGACAGGTGAATGAAGTTTGTTCACAAATTTTGCCATCATGAACCCTTAAAATTAAAAGTAGTGTGGATATGTTGTGAAATGGAGAAAACTTAAGTGGGGTAAATTGTAAAGTTGGTATATGAAGCACATGGGGGTGGTACCCACCTAAAGAGATTTGATTCTTGTAGGAAGATGGGTCAAAAAACTAGCCAGGTTGGAGTCTTGATGTTTTAGGTCTTTTATGAAACAAAAAAGATTTTTAGTTTTAACCTCTTTCTAGTGTCAATCCCTTTCACAGGTTGTAAACTTGTTGTAATCCAGTAGTATACAGCTTAGAGAAATGATACATGGACCTAATTGTGGACCTAATTATGGACCTAAAAGTATGTGGCATGATCCTGATGGGTTGTAAAATAAGTGGGTCCCTGTCTGTAGCCATCAGGATGATGCCACGTGTTTTTAGGTCCATAATTAGGTCCACGATTAGGTCCATGTATCATTTCTCTACAGCTTAACATAAGAAGTGTATGCTAAGAATCCATTCCTAGTATATCCATATACTGTACATCATTTTTTTTTTTTTATTTTTTTTTTCTTTCTTTTTGTTTGAACAAGCACTAGAATGCCTTTTCTTCTCACTTGTAAAACATCATTTGTGAAAGTGATAGGTTATTAAGACCCCTCTAAAACATCATTTGTACCCTCCCGTCATGTTTTTTCATTTTTTTAATTATAAAACTACAAAATTGAAAATACAGAACATAAAATATAAAATTTAACAAGTCAAAAGTATTAATCTGACAAAAAATAAAAAACAAAAACTGATAAAAAAACTGGGTTTTACTATTAACAGAAAAGTTAAAAGAGAATGTTGTGTATTTTTTTTATACTTTTTTTGGGTCAGGGTGTGTATGTACCCATTGTAAAAATATAGGGTTTATAGTGTTTAATACATTCTTATTTGCTACTTATTTGATGTTGGGTTATGTCCAAGGCATTCTTGTGATATGAGCATACCCATCAATAGGTCTTTGGTCTAGCGTTATCGAGAGTAATTTAGGTGTCTCGTGCATTATAAACACCCAAATC
Source organism: Artemisia annua (assembly GCA_014162995.1). NCBI lineage: Eukaryota > Viridiplantae > Streptophyta > Magnoliopsida > Asterales > Asteraceae > Artemisia > Artemisia annua. The sequence goes on from LBNU01003146.1 coordinate 75,312, forward strand.
ATATCAATAGGTTTTAGATAATTAGATCTACTGTTACCGAGTGTAATTTAGGTGTTCTGCAGCATCTTTGTTGTGAATTTTAGTGTCGTTTAGATGTTATAACAACGATTTATATTCCTGTCATTTTTTCTTTCTTTCTTTTGTAACTTTGATATGCTTTCAATATGAGAGTTGATTTGTACGCTTCATAAATTGATTGGCATACTTCAATTTAGTGTGTATTACCATTTATGCCCTTACATCACTTGTACTCCTCTTCACCCTTGTAAGGGTATAAACAGCAATACACACTAAATTGAAGTGTGCCAATCAACTTATGGAGTGTGCAAATCATCTCCCAATATGGGAGTTGTGCATAGTTTGAATATTGTGCATAGGACTCGGTACGAGAAGTTGTTTGGTACATTAAAAAAAGAAAAAAAAATAAAAAAAAAAAAAAAAGAAAAAAAAAGAAAAAAGCATTCTTCTTTGGTGTTGTCATTTGCATGTGATGAAGCTCGTACACCTATACTTATGCTGGTTTTTATGTCCTTTTGTATTATACATTAATGATTAACCAGTTATATCGGGACACATGATTTTTTCTCGTATTTTAATTGGACGATCTCAGTTTACACATTTTTTTAAATCATACTGTAGTTTCTTCATAAGAAATTGACGTATGTATGAATCACCCTTGTGTTTTGAGAAGTTTCAAACTGACCTTTTTTGCTCTTGTTGAGATATTTTGATTCTTTTTTCTATATGGAGCCAATGAAAACAGGTTCTCATGTGGATAGCTAACCCCATAGGTTCGTCCAAGGACAAAGTAAATTCAACTAACTTTTAGCTTACAATATAGAACCAACTTGCTTAAAACTTGATAAAACTTTAAAACCCAAAAACAAAATGGTTCCAAATCCAGAACTAAATGAGTTGTTACAAAATGAATTACAAAATATGAACTTATCTTGTTCAATGAAATAAATTACAAAGCCAATGGACTGAAGTGTGTACCCTGTTTGCACCATTCGTACACCTTCATAAATAAATGTTTTTTACAGCAATCGTCAATTCACCATTATATCTTCATGTTCCACCTCAAAAATCTTTCCACATAAACCGCTTTTGAACATCAGTAAATAATATTAATAATCGTCTTCATGAATACTTAATTCACACAATGGAAGGTGATGTGTGTGCTTGTAGGGCATCCTGTAGGCACTTGACAGCACCATCATAATTTAGAAAACCCATGTACCAAAATTCATGGCCATCAACGGATATCACCTGAATGTATTTCTCAGAAGTATTGGCTCTACTAGATGAAGGGTTAACTGCTTTCAGCTGGGGTAACGGAATGATAACCTAGAGACGTATGTATAAGAGGTTAAAATATATAGCCAAATTAACACAAAAACCTGCACAATGTGGATCACAATATGCCATCATAGAGAAAAAAATGTGCTGAACTAGGGCCAACAAGCTTGAAGCCGTCTATTTCTTACTTTAAAGAATTACTAAATCTCAAAGTTTATATACTTCCCAAGTGCAAAAGAAAACAGAAGTACGTTTACAGCCTTCAAATTTGATGCTTCGTTTACCGAGTTTATTAGTATAAGCTTCTAGGTTATCTCAATTTTTTAGCATCAACATCATATTATCATTATACCACATACTCATATATCATCTTAAACTTTGGGCAAACCCTTGTTTGTTAGGTATTAATCTAGCTTCAGCCAGTGTTGTAAAAAGCGGCCTAGGCAGCCACCAGCCGCCTTGATTTTACAAAATCGGCCAAAAAGGCGGTCAACACAACTGTCAATGGTGGTCAACACCGTTTTTTAACTTTAAATTAAGGGTTTTTTTTTTTTTTTTTTTTTTTTTTTTTTTTTTTTTTTTCCTTAATTGGTCAGATCTGGTTTTTAAATAGTGTGAAAGAATAAATTTTGTAATGTAATTTTGTAAAAATACTCAAACTTGCATATTTGGATATTTCCCCAAAACATGCTTAAACATCATTGTACATTATGCATTAAAAACTTGTATTTTGGGGAAATATGCAAATATGCAAGTTTCATTGGGTATATTGTATATATGCAATTCTCCCTACATTTAAAGCTCAATATCCAATTGTTTTGAGACACACTTAGTTATTTATGATAAATTTATTAATATATAAATTTTAAATTTATATATATAGAGAAGTCCAATCCGCCTAGGCCGGTTACTAGCTAGGCGGTGGTCGACCGCCCGACTAGTGCCTAGCGCTTTTTGCAACCTTGGTTCAGCTATCATTTCTAGTCAAAGAAATGCAATTCAGTAAAAGAAGTTGGACATTTAAGTATTTAACTGAAATTTAGTTCAAGGGTGTTCTGTGAAATTCTGGAATATTAAGGGACTTTCTTTGACATTCAAAAAAGTTCACAGCCAAAGTTCAATAAATTTTCATATAGTTCTGTCAAGTTAGAGCTGATTGATGTTTGTCTTCCAACTTGACGAGTACTACAAGTTAAACTTATTCTCTATTACATATATCATTAGACCTATCTCTAAATTATTCCCAAGTCTGGTCTTGGCCTATCACACCAAAACATGGTACTATGTAAACCTACCATGTTCAGGAACATACAAAACACCCTTACCAGACAGCATGATGCTTGGCATCACGGCACAACTAATAGATACTCGTTTTTTCGCTATTAGACCATTAACTGTCCCCCTTTGCTTGAAAAGGTCAAAGTCAAACAAAGTACTTTCTATTTTATAATGATAGAGATCAATAGATTTAGTTCTTACGGCAGAATCATGATTTTAGCAACACAAATTTGACATCCAAAGTCACGGCTGAGTCAGCAGTTTGCTAAGTCTTTGCCTCACCGCACCAACTATTATTCTGTGTACCAAAAATAACTCATGTATTGATCAAACGTGAGGCTGAGTCAGCAGTTTGCTAAGTCTTTGCCTCACAGCACCAAATATTATTCTGTGTACCAAAAAATAACTCATGCATTGATCGTTTTGTGTTTCTTCTAATATTTCCTTCCACCCTCCAAACCCAATCTTACATTGCTAAATTGCAGCTATTTAGCGCGTCTAGATTCAATTAGTCTAAGGGCGTGTTTGTTTTACTTTTTCATTAAGTCATGTTTAATTAACTAATGACTTAATGTGGAGACCCTCAGTTATATCACTTTTCATTTTAAGTCATTTCTTTTTATGAAGCAATAAACAAACAACTTTTCACATGACTTATGTATTAAGCTTTTTTCATATTAAGACAATTAAGTCAAATCAAACACCACCTAAGCCATCCTCAAACTCATAAATACATATGTAAGATCCAGCAGAACAGTCAGCACTAACAAAGTTCTGATATTATTGTATGGCATGCAATTACTAGCCTACACCATTGCACTAGTTTTTTATCATGTATGGCTTCTCCCACACTAAATCAACCTCAGGAATCACTAGTAATTTCAGATTTTTTTTTTTTTTTTTTTTTTTTTTTTTTTTTTAAAAAA
>LBNU01003146.1:92539-109659 GCA_014162995.1 Artemisia annua
CGGTGGGAAAAATTGAGCAAGGAAACGAGTTGTGAGATCATCCCAAGAGGTTATGGATCCTGCGGGTAGACGCTCTAGCCACTGACTAGCATGGTCTCGCAGAGAGAATTGAAAAAGACGCAGTCGGGTCGTCTCTCGAGTTTCAACATCAAGGTCTATGGAATATACGATCTTAAGAAAGTCCTTGAGGTGTTGATTTGGATCTTCGGAATGAAGTCCATGGAAAGCGCATCCGCTTTGCACCAACCGGATGGTGTTGGATCGCAAGGGAGACACATTGGCTCCTTGAGTGAGCTCAATGGTGTTTCGGTAGCCTTGATGGCTAGGACGGGAGTATTCTCCTAAAGTACGGGCTCTAGGAGGTAGGTTTGGTTGGGGTGGGTTGTTTGGTTGAGGTGGGTTGATGGGATCAAGGATGTTACCACCTTCCATGATGGCGGATGGTAATGGTTACTAACAAAAACACGAAGAAAAAGATAGACTAAAGAAAACCTAGAAAAATAAAAACAAAAATCTCACTAGAAAGGAATCTAATGAGTAGACCTAAGTAAAAATAAAATTTTCAACCTAAACAATAACTATTCCCCGGCAGCGGCGCCAAAAACTTGATGCGTGGGTTTTGCAACCTATGCACTTAGGTTTNAAGAAAAAGATAGACTAAAGAAAACCTAGAAAAATAAAAACAAAAATCTCACTAGAAAGGAATCTAATGAGTAGACCTAAGTAAAAATAAAATTTTCAACCTAAACAATAACTATTCCCCGGCAGCGGCGCCAAAAACTTGATGCGTGGGTTTTGCAACCTATGCACTTAGGTTTTATCTCTCAAGGGATCTTGAGAAGCTTACAACCCCCACCAGGCAGTGTACCCGACCGATGTAGTATAGTGAAGTGGCAAGTACCAGGGGATTGATCGTTCTCTCGGGGAATAGTGTCGTTAGGCTTGAAAAGCTACTCTAATTAGGTCTAAGGGTTGAGGGATGATTCTTTTTGTATTTTTATATTTTATGAAAGCAAGTAAAAATCTCGGTTTTGGAAGGAGTGGGCGGAATTAGTTGCTAGCCAACTAACCCAAATATCTACTTTTGCAAATAAAATTAAATAACAAGAAAATTAAATTGGTTGTGAAACTTATATATGAGAAATATGTATTTACTTAGATTTCCTTACTCTCTAGCTATCTTTTATATGTTAATTGGTTTGTTGTGATTATGTGGATGACGGGTTGTATTCCTTTAAACCATTCGTAAGGCCGTGTACGATCTTCCTTAACTCTATAAGCTCCTACTTCACTCCTATGTCGAGCCGATTTAAGCTCCTAACATGGGATCATTAGAATTCGCTCATGCATTAAATACAACCAAATAATCGTAGTACACATCCGATTCATGTTTCTTAAGACGTTCAAGCAAGTTACCGTATAGGAGGTTAGCCAGTTTTCTTAAGCCTAACATCGACTTCACCCAACCACAATAATCACAAGCAAACCAACAACATATAATCAAAGCTAGGTTTCATTAGATCTAAGCAAACACAATAAAAACCTAGCCTAGCATGTTAATTGAAAGACAAGAGTAAGATATAATCAAACAACACATAGACATATTGATTGATTTGGAAGAAGACTTATCTTTAATTAAACATCAAGGTTTCAAGGGTGAAAAACCCTTAAAAATACTGTAGGATACGAGCTAGGGTTTTTCCCAAAAGTTGCACACTAATGAATGAAAATTAGAAAAGTATATATAGATTTTACAAGCTGACGGCGTCACGTTCTAATGCGTGACGCCGTCACCTTGCCGCCAAACTAATATTCGGATTGCTTAGATCCACTTCTGACGCCGTCCCCCTTTGTGCTTCTCTTGGCCGTCTCTCTTTGTCATAAAACGTGACGGCCTAGGTCCAATTGCACATGACGCCGTCACCCTTTAAATCTTCAAATCTTTCTGGGGCGTCTGGTGTAAAAATCATCCTTCGTTTGTCAAAGCGTGATGCCGTCACACTCCAAAGCGTGACGCCGTCAGGTACTAATTCCAGCATATTTTGAGACTTTGTCGTTTTCTTCACTTTTATGCTCCAAAAAACGTCCAAAATGCTTCCTTTACCAGATTTCTTCTCCAAAGTACCTAAAATGACAAAAGGAACGATATAGGGCAGTATTTGATCAAATAATTACGGATTAGGGCTTAAATAACCCCCTAAAAGCGGTAAACTTTTCGCTTCATCATAAACTAAGAGCATTCGGTATAATAACATTAAGTTATAACTTAACACACCGTCACGTCAGCGCCACATCAGCTTTAACCTTTTCATCTTAACTCACAAAAAACACCAAAACAACAACAACAAACCTAATCCCGTCGGGGCAGGGTATGGGGGAGGTATAATGTAGACAGATCCTACCCCTACCCCAGGATGAACCCAGGAGTAAGAGACTGCTTCCAACGAGACCTCCGGCAAGTGCTGGTGTGCGGGTGATAGAAACCAATAGATGAGTGAGAGCAAAAAGACAGTAAACAACATGTAAAAGCAAGTAGGCAGGCAAAACAATCAATCAGACAGTAGGAGGAGGGAAAAAACCCCGAAGAAATGTACAGGCAAGGGGCACAGGCAAAAGCACAAGCAAAGGAGCACAGAAGCAAAGCCCAGACAAAACAAAAGCCAAAGCACCGAAAAAAGCAGACAAAACCTAAGGAATCACAACAAAGTAAAGCAAAGCCACGCACGGGGCCTAAAGCTAAGGCAAGAAAAGCAACAACTAAGCACCTAGCCAGGACTACCAGCAGATCCTAATTCTATCTCTCCACGCCTTTCTATCTGAGGTCATGTCCTCAGACAAGAGAAGCTTCTTCAACTTTACCTCAATTATTTTCAAATTCAACCCCTAAACTTAAACAAATACTTCATTAATTTAAAACCATAACATTAATTCGATCAACACATTACAATACGAAATTAAAAAAAAACACAACACAACACAATTCTTCATTCTTGACGCTTTTCCAACCCGTATTTTTCGATGATTCGGTCCTTTTCCATATTGACCAAACACACATAGTTTGGATCCTACTGGTAGTGTTGAGCAACAAAAATTCAAACTCTTTCAACCTCATTAGTGTTTCTTCTTTTTCAACCTCATAGTGTGGCGGCGATGGTTGTAATCCCAAGGGTCACTATTGAAAAATGTTAGTAAAAAGTAAGGGTCGTAGATGTTAAAAGTCTACTATATAACACTAGCAGAGTACCCGTGAAATGCGGCGGTAAATACCTTGTGACGATATTTTGCGACGAGCAAATGTTATTCGGTTACACGTTTTTCTAACAAACATATATAAATCTTTGCAGAAAGTATCCGTAAGAGTTGAGGAGTTAAAGTGAGGGTATATTGAGAGACTATTTTTGGTGTAAAAAACATTTATGTGTGAGAGATATGAAATGGTTTGTGTGGATTTATATTGTGGATGTTGTTACACATTTTTAATAATCATTATTAGGTTGTTACAATGTTAGAATGATATTGATGACTATCAAAAGACAATATTTTAATAACAAACAAGTTTAGGAGTCTGGATTTTAAACCTTGTTAATGATGAAATAGTCCCAAATGCATTATAAGATAGTAGAGATATGATGGCCTATCAAATACAATCAAAAATAAATAAAAATCCATAAATTTAAATAATTTTCTCATGATCAAATGACAAGAGGCCAGGAGCGAAATATCGAAACCTAGCTATATATATTGGATTCAAGACATTATACTGTTCGTTATTTGATCAATGTGTTGTACAAGTCATATAGATATCATCCTCCATTCATCCATCATCGTTAGAGCAGGAGGTACCTTGGTGCCATGGCTCGTGCCATGGCCACCAGCCCAAAAACATCGACGGCGCACCACACCACGGTTGGCGCCATGGCCACTCGCGCCGTAGTGGCCAGCCGACGCCATGGACTTTTATTTATTTTTAATTTTTTGAAATTTTGGAACGTTGGAGCATGGTTCAAAAATGTGAACGTTGGTATCCCATTTAATACATTTAAATCACAAAAATTAAACCTTATTTAAACCTTATAAATACCCCTTATTATTCCATACTTTGCACACATTTTCAATATATTTTTCCAAACAAAATGAGTAGATTTTGGAGCCAAGAAGAGGAGTCACTTTTGGAGGAGTGTTTCACTCAAATAACCGATAATCCAAATACGAGTGCGGATCAACAAATGAATACGTTTTGGGATAAAGTTCTCGACGCATACTACAAGGAAGCTAACAAGCGCAACTACCGTATTCGTAACAAGAACATGTTGAGGGGAAGTGGGCTTCTTCCCTCGCCCAAAAAGCACGTGACAGGGCAAATAATCCAAACCAAAACTAGTTAATTTTATGTAACTTTTTTATTGTAACTTTTTATTTCGTATGACGTTTAAATTTCGTTTTGTAATTTTTTTTCAATGAAATTCATAATTCATAATTCAATACAACAGAAGAAATACGGAAAACATAAACATGATACCGAAATACAAAAGCCATTAATCCCTATATCTGTTCCATATGGGCTGTTTCTCAAAGAACCACACGTGAATATATTTGAAGCCTTGCCCACCATAGCGTTCTTTGAAAATGTTCATTGCATTGTTAAGATGATCATTGACCTCACTTGTACGCTGCAAATTCAAGTAAATATCATTGAATTTTTGACATTCATAGGTAAGTCTTGCCCACTTACCCGTTATCTGGTTTTTGTTATGAAAAGGACCATCAGATTGGTTGTTGAACCTTTCTGTAACCTCATTCCAAAAAGCGGATTCGCCATGGAATTCATGAACGATTAGCCACATGTCGGCTAGCAAGTTTTCTTCTTCAACAGACCAACGATTAGCCATTGTAAAATTGTTTAGAAAATGAATTGTGTGCAAAATAGTATGTTATGGTATGCTTTATATAGGGGTGTTTAGAAATTCAAATTTCAAAAACTGAGCGGGATATGTGTAAATTTCAAATTCAAATTCAAAAAACGGACGGTTAAACCTTTAAAATTCAAATTAAAAAAACGTGTGGATAAACCTTTGAAATCTCAAATAAAAAAAACGTGTGGATAAATCTTTGAAATTCAAATTCAAAAAAAGGGGCGGATAAACGTTTAAAATTCAAATTAAAAAAACAGAACGGGATATATTTAAATTTCAAATTCAAAAAACGGTCATATAAATAGCCATTAACAGAGGCACACAATACACCTACAATTCACACACAAATCATACAAAATTCACAAACAATTCATATGAAACAATGTCACACAACAATTCACCAGATAACGAGTCAGTTTACAATACCCTACCCGAAGATTTGTTTCCCGTATTCCCATATGACAATCCACCACAAGATTTGTTATATGACAATCCACCACAAAACACTCACCGGATGTTTTGTTTCCACCGTTTAACAATCCACCACAAAACAATCCACCGGCAAACAATCCACCACAAAACCAACCCAATACATTTGGTTGACTGATGAAGAACTCTTCGAGCAAGATATGCAAGTCTTGTCACAGGTTCAAGCAGAGGAAGAACGTCAGGAAAGAGATCGTGAGGCGCGAGTAAAAGCTAAACAGGATCGGAAAAACCGTCGAGCAGATGGCGATGGGCTATGGGATTAAACCGTGTGCCATCGAGTAAGGACGATTCGAGTAACGAAGATTCGAGTGACGAGGGCTATGGCACAGACTGAATCTTTTTCTTGATTCGTAGTTTAATATTTTTATCGTAGGTTAATCGTACGTTGTTTAATGTATTTCAATTCCACGTAATGGTGCCAACGGATACGGTTAGAATGTGGTGCCGTAAATTTCTGGTGTCGTGGAGATTTTTGCTAATGTGGTAGGACTTTTTGGGCCACGGCTTGAAGTCATGGCACCAAGGTTACCAATGCTCTTACAAATAGTGAACCGGATCCAAAATACAAATATAACTAGTTATTTAAACTCTCATCTAACTATATATTTTGTTCTCAAATGAACAACACCATTCACCATTAATCAAAAAATTAAAGAAAACAGCATGTTATATAACTAAAGAAGCAAAAATGTATGAATGGAAAAGCAACCAAAAGTATATTTGCTTGTGCGTCTTTCACTCGTTTTAATATTTTTTAATTATAGATAGAAATCATCATATATCTCCAATAGGAGTTCAACACCAAACTGATTCAAGTCAAGCCAAAAGTAACTAAACTTGTTGTTTACTATAAAAAACCATGAGTAAATGATATTACCGTTTGAAGAGGTTGCAGGATGGTGAATTTGTGACAAATTGGACAAGGTGGATGAGAAAAAGAACTGAAAGGGATGGGAGACAAATTGAGAAAAATGAGATAACGAAATAGATGGGAATCATATATTGTTGGGGAGTAAAGAGGAGAACAATCTCTAACTATTGGGAGTCGATCTGTCAAATGGTAGCTAACACATACCTTTTTATTTAATAGCAAGATAATGTATGCATTAAAAATGTAATTATGATCTAGACGTTTTTTTAAACACATTGCACTTTTTTTCTTATAAAATATGCCTACAAAAGGGATGATGATGATTGATTAAATAGGTTGTTACAAAAGGGACGATGCTGGATTAAGTAGGTTGTTACAAATCAATAGGTTTTATGAATATTAGAGGTTGTTACAATTGAATATATTTTAATTTCCAATATTGAATGTAACTTCTATTCATATGTTTGTATTAAGTTTATATTAAGTTTATAGCTAAAGACAAATTCTTCCATTATAAGAATGTTTTTGTTCTTATTATTTTTATAACTTTCTTATTTAGAATGTCCTAAATCCATTATATAGTAGTATAGATAAAAGTCTAAAAGTTAATGTCAAGGTCAAATGTGTAATTTTACGTTTCCTCTACCGTAGACGGATCATTGTCTTCCACTCTTCATGGATAAATCACTTCCCATGACATCTGAATTAAAGTTTTCAAGACCAGGATTTTAATTTGAATCATTTTCATCTTTGCAAGATCGAGATCGCAAGATTGGATCAAGATCTTAAGATCCTACTATAATGTCATTTTTTTAGGGTAAAATGCAAAAATGGTCCCTAAACTTCCACGAAATTACAGAAATGGGACTGAGACAAAAAGTAGCGCAAAAAAACCACTAACGTTACGTAAAAATGCAAAAAAGGCACCGAGAGCGCTTTTTTGCTAACTTCCGTTAGTCAAGGGTATTATCACCATTTTACTCGTTTTCCGCCTTTGACTACCCACACTTTATTTCAATGACTAAATTTGCAAAGTTATAAACTTAAGTTTGGAGCCAAAACACACGTGGCATCCGAAGTGATTAACCTTTCCCTCCTTTTTGTGTANAATATTGAATGTAACTTCTATTCATATGTTTGTATTAAGTTTATATTAAGTTTATAGCTAAAGACAAATTCTTCCATTATAAGAATGTTTTTGTTCTTATTATTTTTATAACTTTCTTATTTAGAATGTCCTAAATCCATTATATAGTAGTATAGATAAAAGTCTAAAAGTTAATGTCAAGGTCAAATGTGTAATTTTACGTTTCCTCTACCGTAGACGGATCATTGTCTTCCACTCTTCATGGATAAATCACTTCCCATGACATCTGAATTAAAGTTTTCAAGACCAGGATTTTAATTTGAATCATTTTCATCTTTGCAAGATCGAGATCGCAAGATTGGATCAAGATCTTAAGATCCTACTATAATGTCATTTTTTTAGGGTAAAATGCAAAAATGGTCCCTAAACTTCCACGAAATTACAGAAATGGGACTGAGACAAAAAGTAGCGCAAAAAAACCACTAACGTTACGTAAAAATGCAAAAAAGGCACCGAGAGCGCTTTTTTGCTAACTTCCGTTAGTCAAGGGTATTATCACCATTTTACTCGTTTTCCGCCTTTGACTACCCACACTTTATTTCAATGACTAAATTTGCAAAGTTATAAACTTAAGTTTGGAGCCAAAACACACGTGGCATACGAAGTGATTAACCTTTCCCTCCTTTTTGTGTAACTCGGCAATTTATCCCGTTTATTTAAATACACCAAATCCACACACACATTCCATCAAAACACACATAATCCCAACGATCAAAACAACCGACGATGGCAAACAATGGTAAAGGGAAGAGTATCTACATTGGTACCGAGGAAGAGGAATTTGACAAAGTTTTAAGAAACTCTTATCTAAATGATTTACTTCTTGATGGATATGGCGGTGAACCAATTGATGAGTATGGTTCTTATAGGCAGATTCCTAAGGAGTTGAGAACTGAGATTCTGACCTATCTTAGGAAACAAGATGGCTACTATGAAGCGCTTTTGAGTGATTCGAACGAGGAGGAGGAGGAGGATGAGGAGAAGGAGGAGACTGTGGATACCGTTTTACCAAAGTTTGATGATTTGGGAGAGAGGATTTCCCGTCTTGAAGTTGCGTTTAAGTATCTGAAGGATATGAAGAACAAGAGAGAAAAAGAATTGAAGAAAAGGGGTGATGCGGAAGGTAGCGGTTCCAACTACTAAACTAGTGTGTGTTTAGATAACTTTTGGGTGATGTAATGGTTTTGAACTCGTATGATCAATGAAAGTTTCGATCTTTATGTTACTAATATGTTTGTGTTTCATTTTTTGTCTTTATGTTTGTGTTTCAACATTCACAAGATACAATGATACAGCTTATGCAGAAACTAGTAAATAGGGGCTGTTTGGCATGAGTGTATACATCACTCCCATTTAACATTTGTAGGTTGACTTTGGAAAGTCAAAATGCAATTGGTACATTGACAAGTTAATAAACCATATTTGAAAACATAAGATTCATTTCATTCATTAAACCACAACCATAATTTTACAAAAGTTACCCACCCTAACCTGCATAAACCAAACCCCTCATGTATTCCCTCACAGCTCCTCAATACATATAACATGAATAGACAAACACAGACATATAACATGAATAAACAAAGACATACATATAACATTGTTCAAAACACAATAAAGTTAAATATAGAGTACAAACATAGAATCCAAAAGACAGTAAAGTGAAACATATTGTTCAAAGATCAGTGGCTAACACATGCAGAACTTGGAGTTGCATGCTCATCATCTGACTTCATCTTTTTAGTTGGCCTGTCAACCTCAGGTCTGTGAATGGGTGGTATTATTACTGTTGTAGAGTCAATTCTTGGCCAGTATCTTCGGCTAGAACAGCCATTGATCTTGAATGAGTACATACGCGCCCATGTTTCTAGTCTGTAAGCAGCATGAACCCACTCTTCAGGTATACCAACTGCTCTTCCATCCTCATTCATGTAGTTTATTACAGCCACAACATGTTTACATGGTATTCCAGTCAGCTCCCACATCCTACAACGACACTCCTTCCTATCCATGTTAACAACACAATGATCCTCGTTAGGCACAGATACTTTATATAACGAAGCTTCAATCCATTCAACAACGCAATAAGTAGCTTCTTTTTTGTCTGCATCAAACATGGCTTGCACAGTAGGAGTAAGTTGTCCAACACTCTTTTCTATTATTTGCTGAACTACCACAATCCTCTTCATCAAGTACTCCCTGATATATTCAAGAAAAGTGATGATGGATTTATCTCTGACATCATTTAGCTGGCTATTGAACACCTCACATATGTTGTTTAAGAGTAGTCCTCATAGGGCTTTGCCTGTTAAACAAATCACACATTATGTATTAATACAAGATCAATTATCAATATGCTTTTGTCTAGTGCTACTTAATGAATTACCTAAAAAATGTGACCGGCTCCATTGTTCAGCTGGAATCTTCAGCAACCAATCATAAGCTGCAGCATTGTTATTCTTCAGATGATCCATCTCTTTGTTGAATTCAACAACAGTTGTGGCTCTTGCAGCCTTCCAAAGCATGTCCTTATAAACACCTCCTTTCAAATGTGACTTCATTTCCTCATGAATATGCTTAACACAAAACCTGTGTGCAGCATTTGGAAACACACTAGCAACAGCTTGTATCAATCTCTGTGAACAGGTAAGGTTATGGATGGTGTTAAAACTTTACATGTTCTCATTGTGCATAAAACACATGATTAATTATACAATAGAAATGTGCACCTTTTGCCTATCAGAAATGAAAGTGAACTTGCAGTTGGTTTCTATACCAAGATCCTCTCCTAGTAGTTTCAAAAACCAACACCAAGTTGCCTTATTTACTGCATCAACTACAGCATATGCTACTGGATAAATCCCATTGTTTGCATCAATCCCAACTGCTGTTAGTAATTGACCTGGAAAAGGACCTGACATGGAGAATCCATCTAATCCTAAAAATTCCCTGCCACAAGCTTTGAAACCTTGTTTCATAGCTCCCAAACACACATACACCCTTTTAAAAGTTCTTGTTGAACTCTCTGGATTTGGTTCTAGCTGTACATCAATCCTAACAGTAGTGCATGGATTTTGATTAACCAACTCTTGGGCATACTCTCTAAGCAGTGCATAATGTTTCGTAAAAACAGGTATACCTGATTGATTTTGACAGTCTTTATTGCATAGCAAATCATACTTACTTACGGGAACATCTTCAATTAGATCATCATCATCATCATCATCATCATCATCATCATCAATCACTTCATCATCATTTGGATTATAATCCAAATCCTCTGAATCACTCCCGCCACTCTTTTCTTCTGTTTCATTATCCACCTCTACTACTTTCACATTTCCCATATGACCACCTACAATTGTAAGTCCATAACATTAACAATAAATACACCTTTTAATAAATTTAAAAAAAAACAAAAATCAAAAAAACATTGTTCAAGTAAATAGGAAAATGCACTGTGTCTTACCGTATCGTTCAAAGGCACGGACGATCGATGTAATCTCGGAACTATAGGTTAATTAGAATTGTATCTGAATCGGGTTAATTTGGTAAAGAGTTGGCGGCAACAATGAGGGTTGTATCTTGGTTAAAGGGGTATATTAGTCATTTCATGCAATAATACCCTTGACTAACGGAAAAACTAACGGAAGTTAGCAAAAAAGCGCTCTCGGTGGCTTTTTTGCATTTTTACGTAACGTTAGTAGTATTTTTGCGCTACTTTTTGTCTTGGTCCCATTTCTGCGATTTCATGGATGTTTAGGGACCATTTTTGCATTTTACCCCATTTTTTTTTAATAGTTTTTGTAATATTATACAAATCTACAAATTATTATATATCATAAACATAAAATTATTGAATGTTTCATAGAAATGTTGCCCTAAATTAAGATTATAAATGTTTAAAAAGATTAAAACGTTGCTTTTTAAATTCTACAAAACACAATCCGTAAATCTGTAGTTTTTTAGTTTGTGGTTAGAGAAAAGTAAGATCGGATCAGAATAGATCTTAAGATCATATGGTTAAGATCGCGATCCTATTAGATCTTAAGCTTGCCAACATCATATTTAAGATCATGATCGTTTTTGCTTTTTAGNAAAAAAAAAAAAAAAATCAAACGAAAGTTTTCGTACACCTATACCACTACTCACAAATATACTTGAATCCTTTACCTTTTATCGATTGACCCTTGTATACTACTACATAAAGGACCTGAGTATTATGCAATGTTTTAAAACTCGGGTTAACTCGGCCAGTTCAACCGGTTGACCCGGGAACGGATCGGTGACCGGTTTTTTGATTATTTTAAAACCGGATTGAACCGCCAATTTGTACATGACCCGATGACCCGGGTCGAACCGGTGACCCGGAAACCGGCCGGGTTTATATATTTTCCTTTTCTAGTTCTAAAACTTATTTTCTTTAATATCTTACTGTATGGAATTTATAATTAGAACGTTGCTAAGGTTTTATTATTGAGTATAATGAAAACAACGAGTCTATGTAAGAACATGAATAAAATGTTATGCTTTGCTTTATGATAACAACAGATAGATTTTTGTAACTTAAAAGTAGTAATGTAATGCTATTCAAGTATTCAAGTGACTGAGTATTATTTGTTGTATAGTTATAAACTTCATAATTCATATCAAGTTGATTTTTTTTTTGTTGTCTTGCTATTAACTACATTATTTACTTCATTGTCTTTTTCGACTTACTAATACGATTGATAATGCACGTTTCAATGGGCAGTGAGCTATATGTCAAAAAAGATAATCACTATATGCATCCTGTGTAGAATCCGATATCAATTGTTAATTTATAAAAAAAGATCACTTAATATATCTTCACAACAATGTAATTACAGTTATTGATAAAAGAGTTAACATCATATTATATAAACAAAATTACTTTATAAAACGTAAAATTGGCAAAATGAAATCATGTATATAACATAGACCATGGACTAAAATTGGTTGTTGGTATTGGGCAGAAAACTGGGTCAACCTGACGGTTCAACCGGTCGAACCGGTGACTCGTTGAACCGGTTATGTGACCGGGTCGATTATAAAACCGGTTTATAAAACATTGATATTAGCAAAGACATGCGTTACCTATGCATAGTCTCACATATGCAATTTTTCCTACCAATAGGTTTTTTCTTAGAAATTTGGGTATCTTTTTCTGATAATTACTAGGTAACACAATAAAACATGATTAGAACATCACTATACCCAAATGAAAAAAATACTCCCTCCGTCCCATATTAAGTGTCCACAATAGAATCTTTGGATGCCCCAAATTAAGTGTCCACTTGTACCTTTCAACCAATAAGATGAGACTTTAGTGTCCCATATTAAGTGTCCACAATAGAATCTTTGGATGCCCCAAATTAAGTGTCCACTTGTACCTTTCAACCAATAAGATGAGACTTTAGTGGGTAAAATTAATATTTGATTAGTGGAGAGTTTTGTTAGTAGAATCTCCTAAAACTTTGTGCATTATGAAAGTGGACACTTAATATTGGACGGAGGGAGTAAATAAAAAAATACTCCGCAGTTGTTACCATATTAACATAGCATAAGCAAAAAAATATTTTTTTTAAACGGCGGAAATTTATTAAAATAGCAAAAGCTAGAAAAGATTACATAGAAGCAATAGAATTTAAAGGATGTTGAATCCAACATATCCAACTAAATTTAAACTTAAGATTTCTAGAAGAAATCCAAAGAAATGATTCAGACACAATATAATCCCATAAAACCGCCTTCTTTGGAGGGGGAACCGAGAAGACCAACCGATTACGAAAGTTCCAAATGACAAAAAAACATTGATATAAAAGATCACAGCTGATAGTCCATATGGCAATAACTAAACAAGCAATACAATCAATCGTAACGCCATTTCGTTGACACAATTAAGAGAATCACTTCTTCAAAGGGTTGCATTAATTCTCTTGAGGAACTCGAACATGATTTCCAATCCTTGTTCGTCTGACAAGAAAGGAAGCAAAGGTTTTTGTGATTATGTCATATGCATGTTTGTATGATATGCGCAAATATATTGTGATGAGCTAATAAATGTAATACCTAGCTTTGGCACCTCATGACCACCATGGTGGTATATCACCAGCGGATCTACGTATGCTTCCACGAGTTCAGGTGCATTTGGCCTTGCAATGTCATATTCGCCTAGATGTGAACAAATTCAATGACGCTTTCTATTATAATTTGTTACAATACAATAATAAATCTAACAAACTCTTTATGATTGTGATTGTACGCTTGTATTTAGTTTGAAACAGTTTTGTAAATCTATTTGTTAAGTCGGTAAGATGATTTATCAACCCCGATTATATATGAGCACATGAATTCCATAACAAACTGTTGAAAATCTAAATATTAGATATTTATTTTCGAAAGGGTGGACTTATACTGGAGAAGAGCTCCAAGGAGGTGCAATACAAATTAACAGAACAGTAGCAGAAGGAAAGAAAGTTGCAACAAAACTACAAATATAATAACAGTTAGATGAGCAATACCAAGGCAAAATATTCTTAATACACATGATTCTTATCTTACCAAAAATGTGGAGCGAAGGAATATCTATGAGAGAAGTATAAGCTGCTTCAGCGAGCTTCGGCAGTGGAAATAATTTCCCTCCAAGTTTGGCACCAGAAATAATCACAACATGTTCAATTTTCCCAACTTTCTTCAGACAAACACCCTGTAAAAATACACAAACACCCTGTAAAAATACAATTACAATGACAATTAAGGTTCATATTGTCCATCTTTAATGGCTTATATCTTGGTTACAGTCACTTATATTGTTATATAGAACATACATTTATAATTTTAAGATCCCCTAATTAATATACAAAGTTACACGCTATGCTAACTTTATACAATCGTATTTGTTTTCACTTGACGATAACACACAATCAAAAGTTATCTTTACTATCTTTACTACCTTATAATGCATTTAGGACATTCCCTAAATAGCAAGGCTTAAAATTCAGACTTTGTAACTTACTTATTATGGAAATATAATGTCTCTTGCAATGTACAAAGAATCCATCATGCTTTAAATGCAGTCAAATGAAACATTTGAAAGTTAATATATGCACATGGAAATTAAATGTCTTTAATTCACTTTTAATTCACTTGTAACAACCCATTTCAATAGCTTCTTGAGTACACACAAATAATTATTAAAACGTGTAAGTGCTAAGTGCTGAGGTAATGATTATTAAATATATGTAACCGCATCCGCCATATAAATCAAAACAAACCATTTCATATCTCTCAATAGGAAAATGTTTGATGGACCTAGGAAAATGTTTGATGGACCTAATAAAGGGACCTAATCATGGACCTAATGCACTGTACAAGTATTTTAAGCATTAGGTCCATGATTAGGTCCCTTTATTAGGTCCCTTTATCAATGCTCCTCTCAATATACCCTCACTTTCACTCCCCCAACACTTACGGTTGGCCCTGTCGCTTGATGACCGACTAATCGAGTTTTGACCAAATACATTACCCGCCAAACCAAGATTACAAATAACCACACATTGTTACCATAACCTCTATTCGGGAAAAAAAATAAAACATGCTACATGAAAACTCGACTGTCAACAACAATAATATCATTCCCACTTCATCTCCAAATAAACACCAACCACCATCTCAACTCCTCAATCCAACAACAAGATTCTATACTAAAAAGAAAAGAAACAAAGATCTAAGCTTTCTTTTTTTTATACACCCACAGGTTTGTTCTGAGAACAAAGGCATCCAGAAAACTCTTCATATACCTTTTTGAAGCAAGGCTTCTATTTAATATCCGAATATANATTATGGAAATATAATGTCTCTTGCAATGTACAAAGAATCCATCATGCTTTAAATGCAGTCAAATGAAACATTTGAAAGTTAATATATGCACATGGAAATTAAATGTCTTTAATTCACTTTTAATTCACTTGTAACAACCCATTTCAATAGCTTCTTGAGTACACACAAATAATTATTAAAACGTGTAACTGCTAAGTGCTGAGGTAATGATTATTAAATATATGTAACCGCATCCGCCATATAAATCAAAACAAACCATTTCATATCTCTCAATAGGAAAATGTTTGATGGACCTAATAAAGGGACCTAATCATGGACCTAATGCTTAAAATACTTGTACAGTGCATGCACTACTTGTACAGTGCATGCACTACTTGTACAGTGCATGCACTGTACAAGTATTTTAAGCATTAGGTCCATGATTAGGTCCCTTTATTAGTTCCCTTTATCAATGCTCCTCTCAATATACCCTCACCTTCACTCCCCCAACACTTACGGTTGGCCCTGTCGCTTGATGACCGACTAATCGAGTTTTGACCAAATACATTACCCGCCAAACCAAGATTACAAATAACCACACATTGTTACCATAACCTCTATTCGGGGAAAAAAATAAAACATGCTACATGAAAACTCGACTGTCAACAACAATAATATCATTCCCACTTCATCTCCAAATAAACACCAACCACCATCTCAACTCCTCAATCCAACAACAAGATTCTATACTAAAAAGAAAAGAAACAAAGATCTAAGCTTTCTTTTTTTTTTATACACCCACAGGTTTGTTCTAAGAACAAAGGCATCCAGAAAACTCTTCATATACCTTTTTGAAGCAAGGCTTCTATTTAATATCCGAATGTATAAAGAAAGAACAAAACCTCAGTTTCACTCTTTCTTTTATTCGGTTTAACAAAATAAAACCTTAACCTTACCCGAGACCTCTTTGTGAGATCTTGAAGCCAAAACAAGTGCATTACACGAATCAAGCAGGAAAGAAGATTATTGGTAGTGTGTTCGAAAACAAGTTGTGGGCCATTATTCGTTATATAATAATAAATAACCTTTTTAATTTTTTTTAGTGATTAAAAATGATAGTGTGTGTTGTGTATATTTGAGATTGAAGCTGAGGAAGACGATTACTGGTAGTATTGTTGAGATTCGTAGACGGATGTGCACATAGAGAGGCGTGAGATTAGGTTAATAAAATTAGGGTTGTGAAAGGAATGGTTTATATACGGTCATACGGAGTAATTCATTTCATAAGATGAGGGATATGTGATTAGTTGGGCCTAGACTATGTTTTATCTGAAAATGAGTTTGGCGTGAGATTAGCTAAAATTTGGGTCTATCATAAAATGAGGGATATGTGATTAGTGGTTTATATAATTCATTTCATAAGATTACAAATAACCACATTGTGATTAGTTGGGCGTGAGATTAGCTAAAATTTGGGTTGTTAAAAGGGTCTATCAGAATTTTGACTAAGATGGCCTTACACGAAAAATTAAATGGTAAAAAGGTTGTTAAGCTTAAATTTTGGCATTATTATTAGGCTTATTTTTTTCGTACGTTTTTTTTTGTATTATTTTTTAGTTCCGTATTGTATTTTTATTTTAATGAATGGAAGTTAGTTTGTTTAGAAAAATGGAAAAGAAAACGAAATTGAGAGTGAGTGGAGCTCAAATGACTAAGTTGTTTTTAGTTGTGAGTGAATGTATATTTTGAATTCTGGGTGTTGAAATGATGTGTCTGGTGGGGCTCAAATTCATTTTATATACTTGAATGATTAGGAAATTGGTGGATAGTTGGGGACTATTTTTTTTTTTTTTTTTTTTTT
>LBNU01003146.1:110041-126273 GCA_014162995.1 Artemisia annua
AACAACTCATTTAACAGCCCATTTAAATTATAATTGTAACAACCTCCAAAAATAATAAAAACGTATAACTGCTAATTGGACCATTACCCGAAAGTTATCTTATTTTTTCAGTGGATTGCGAATAGGATCATTACCCGAAAATGTGTAAGATTCGAGTTTTGTTGGCTTCTGACCTTTATTTTAATTCCATATTAAAATGAATAGCTTGCATTATACTCATAAATAAAAGTAACCTATTAAACTTGTAACCACCATTTTAATAATTTGCTAAAAAGTTGAACGTTGGACACCTATTAACTTGTAACATATAAATGAAAATCATTTGCTCCCAATAAAATTTAGTCACATGGTACCCGCCGCCGCATTGCGCGGGTACCCTGCTAGTATATATATATATATATATATATATATATATAAATATATATATATATATATATATATATATATATATATATATATATATATATATATTTATATATATATATATATATATATATATATGTATATATATATATATATATATATATATATATACATATATATATATATATATACATATATATATATATATATATATATATATATATATATATATATATATATATATATATATATATATACACACATATATATACACACACACACATATATATATATATATATATATATATATATATATATATATATATATATACACATATATATATATATATATATATATATATATATATATATATATATATATATATATATATATATATATATATATATATATATATATATATATATATATATATATTATTTCCAAATTGTACGACGTACGGATGTTCCGTCGTGTACACTCACACCATACACTTTCACCATGAGTCATCACCAAGAGCTTTTCTAATACACTACTTTTGAAATGTACGTACCACATGACGATCTTTTTGCCGAGTGACTGGGGATTATCACTCGCGGGCACCTTTATTGTACTTATGCCTTTGGCATGCTTTTGTCTAGTTTGGTTGTTGAGCTTAGTGTTGCATACGGAATTAGTGTGTGCTTGCTGATTTATTTGCTATGGTCCACTTGTGCTGATTTACTGTTTAAACTGAATTTGACTGTTTTTCTCCTGTCACTGCAAGTGAAGCGGAGATCACTAAAACTGAATTTGATTTGTATGTGAACGACTTTTCACACGCGAAACCTTGTGGTCCACATTACTTTTACACTGAGCTGCTATTTATATAAACCTATGAACTCACCAACCTTGTGTTGACACTTAGCATGTATTTTCAGGGTTAAAGCGATAGCCTACTATTGGAGGCTTTGGCAGGGCATGGCATGGTCATAGATGACTCTGATGTAATTGGGACCGCTGTATTTCTTTTATGGGCTTATACTTCCACACTGTTTTTGGAACGCTGTAAACAAAATACTTTTGAATATAAAGATTTCTTTTAAACGGTTGAGGTAAAACCGTTATTTGTACTTTGTGTTGTGATACCAATTTAGTAGCAACCAAACATGTATGCTTCCGCTAAACCAGATTTTGTGGGTGTTACAGATTGGTATCAGAGCCAGGTTATAGAGAACTAGGTATTTTTAAAACCTAGACTATAACTACATTTGCGAAAACTTAACCCTATGACCAACATGTGCCTGCCTGCCAAGCTGATGCCTCATTTGTAATTTTCATTACTAATATATTTGTTGAGATATGTCATTTACTATTGGATGTGTATATCCATTTATTTTCTCTATATACTATAAGTATCTTCGACATACTTATGCATGCGTATCGTACTTATCGTAGCATTACGCATTTTTCTCTACGTAATCTTATCATTCGTCCTCGAGCGTGGACACTCGTTTTAGTCTTTCTAAACAACTTTTAAAAGTAAGTGACATAGTACTAGCGTAAGTGAGCTGAGTATTGTAAAGTTCATTGAACCTCTAGTGAATATAGACTGATCACCTATATTCAGCCAGGGACAGTGGGACATAGCCTGATCACCTATGTCCGACTCAGAGGTGAACTTTGCGATACTAGGAGCAGTTATAATAGAATTTTGTCCGGTTGAATTTTTGATTACGAGAATGATAAAATTTATGTGTGTGTACATAAGCATTGCATGACATGAACACTCACATCTGTACACAAGATGATAGCAATCACAACACACTGGCATTACAATACTTCACAAGTCGTAGTACTCTTGGTATCGCTAATCGCTATACCTTTCCGCTCATATGGAATACTTGCTCGTCACCGTCTAATCGTGTTTTGCATCGAGGCGTATTAGACCCGATTGGTCACAGTTTGAATTCGAGTTGCTTATTTTAACTTGCTTGATGTTGTAATAAACTCAAACTCATTTGAGTTTATTGGAGCGTTTCGGCTATGTTTGAATTTGGATTGCTTATTTATTTAAACCTTGCTTTGTTTGCGGTCTTTGTTACAGTCACCTCTACCCTAAACCTTATGCTCAATCGATTTGATTCATCCCTCTCGATAGATGTTGTTCCTTCCACGTGAAGTACTATGTACATAACTTGGTCAACCAATGAATTGCTAGTAGCAATCAACATCCTTCTTGAGGAGTTTGTTTAGAACTCCTTAGATCATTTAACTCTAGGTTGTTTAGACCTTTATCTAGGATAATATCAATGTTAACAAGTTATAAACCAAAGCGGAATAAGAACAAAGATATTCAACAAAGTATTCTTCATTATCTTTCACTTACACACCCCAATTCTAGATGATCAATTCTAGAACGGTTACAATCTAACAGGGATCAAGGTAAACCTTGATTACCTTGGGGCTACAAACACCTAGCCGTCTACATTGTGAAAACGTGTGCTACTCACGTTTTCCTTTTTCTGTGCACACAAAACTAATGACCCATGTCCTCTTTATATACTAGAGGATTAGGGTTTACAAGGGAATACAGATAAATATAAACTAAATCTTTTATCTTTTAAACATATCTTCTAAATCTTCCATCTTTTTGCAGCTTTCCATGATGTCAGATTTATTCCCTTTTTTTCATTCTTATATTCACTTTGTCTCATCAAATCAAGGATCCCAACACTCCTTCAGAGTCGTACTCTGAACTTGCTATACCCTCCATTCAGCGGAGATTCTATGACCAACAGAAACCTTATGACCTTAAAGAGTAACCTGAATCGCGTTCTTTAGAACAGACATCGAATCTTTCACTCGTCTCTCGGGAATACCAGTTATTTTTACTACCCTCTTATAAGGTAATAAACCGTGTCGCTAATACTATACAAAATATGTTTCGATTACTCTACAGACCATTCTGCGGTCGCTCTACAAACGTTTTACTGATGCTTCATGAAATTGAAATTTCGACCTTAAAACCGTTTTGTAAACAACAAATTGTTCCCGTTGTTCTGTAAACTGTTTTGCAAATCATTTTGCTAACGATTTTAGCAACCGGTTTGCTACTCTACTACGATATTATGAATCTAACTACAGTTTTGCTACTATCATGCAAATGATAAACTGATTTCTTGATATTCCATGAACTGTTTTACAAACCGCTTTATAAACTATTTTGCAATCAACTGGTGAATTGTTTGCTCATTTCGATGTGTTAAAACTTCCTAGTCAAACTTCATCAAATTTTTGCATATCAAGGGGTGACTAAATGTAACTTTTGTGGAAATCGTCTTATCCACACCATGTTTAAACACTGCTCTTACTGAAATTACGAGTCTTTTGAGATCGCATCAGTTAACCTAACTACAAAACTTTCAGTAAATAATTATGTATTACTCTTCCATAGACAAGAGGAGCCCTTACCATCCGGTAAGACTCAAATCGGTTGTGGGTACCAACATCTCTTCCCAGAAACCATTTTATCGGATAACATAAACTGAAACCCCTGCGTAGATACTCATCTCTTCTTGACCGTAATGGGTAACTTGAATTGAATCGCGAGGACGCGATTCCATTTAAGGAGGTGAGACTGTAACAAACCGGAATTTTCCAGATTAATTTTTATAATAAATATTTATTTATTATAGCTAATTTGGGCATTTCTATGCATAAATAGATATTTTTGAGCATTTCTGAACATTTTCGGGAGCTGTCCTGCACGCTGTTGCTTACAGCCATCATTATAAAAGTCTATTTTTGTCGGTAAACACAAATTAATCCATTTCGGATAGTTACTGACAAGTTTCGTAATTTACCGAGAGCTTTCTCACATTTTTCTGAAAAACAACGCCGCACGCGAACCGACACCACAGTACCTATGGTAAAAGTCAAGTAAATATATTTTTGAGTCAGTAATGACATTTTATTACATTTCTTACAAAAACGTGGCTAAAAACTTTATTTTACATGTATATGTCCAAAAACGTCAAATCGGGACGTTTCGGTTACATTTAAGCTTAAACCGACACACGATGCACCAACGGGAAGTAAAATTCTTATTTGATCCCTCCCTTGGATCCTCTAAACCGGCCACATGTCCACCCTCCCCACTAGAGAACAAGATTTCACTAAAATCCTTAGAACACTCTTTTATCCAAAGTTTAATACTAAAACTAGTTATATTTACTTACATAAAGGATAATCACTTGCATAGATCAAGTTTTCATCTCATTTTCTTCTCAAAAACTCTCCCTAGCCAAAAGTTTTGCAAGGAATCAAGATCCGCAAATTTTTATTGAAGTTCAAGCTAATTGGGGGTGTACTTTCAAGAGTTTCGGGTTAATTGGAACGTATTTTGGGTAAATTTGAAGCAATTTGGGGTGTTCTTGGTCTTGCCTAGCCACGTACAAACATAGTCTTTGTAAGGTTTCATCAAAACTTTTTTAATCTTGTTCATATCATGTTCTTGTGATGTCTAATGTTGTTACCAAATGTTAAATGTATATGTTTTGCTAAAATGAAAAAGCTATGGTTTGACATATTGATGCTAGTGCTCGACTCTTATGACGTATTCATACAAATTAGGATATTTCTTGCTTGTGTGGTAAATCTTTTTGCTTGTGGTACTAATTTGAGGATACAAATGTAATTTATGCTAATTACGCGAGTTTAAGACGATATATACACTTTTGGGTGTATATATACAAATCGGCCATAATAAAAATTATGAAATTATTGGGGTTTTGAAAAACATAAAATTTTGGCTCAAGTGGTGAAATGGTGGAATTTTTACTTGGAAGATTATATTAAAACACTTATCGAATTAACCATAAGTAATTGTATTTAATTAGTAAAAATATAATTTTTGGTGAAATTAATTAGTTTTGGTCGAACTAAATTATTTTGGGTCGAATGAGATGAGATTTGACCAAACTTGACTTTTGAGATTAAGTACATAATTATAAGTGTTAATTACGTTTAATTTTAGTTCGTTATGTAATTATAAACATTAAATTGATTTTTGTGCCAGGTAAATGTTTTGGGCCCAATTGGTGATTCGGTGGCAGTTGGGCCGAGCCCAACAAGTATTTTCCAACTTTGACTTTTGACCAAAAATTGTTATTGGACGTATAAAAATTAATTTTGACATATAACGATATATATATATATCGTAACTTAAACCGGATTAAATGGTTTTGGGCTAATTTTTGGGCTAACGGGCCCAATAGTGAAATTTAGGCCCAATGATCCTTTCGGGTGACAAAAATGAGTTTTGAAACATAATTGAGCTTACGATGTTTATTTTCATACAGTGAAACTATTTATATCGATAAATACTAAATTAAACTCATTTTTACCTAATAAGCCTAATAATTGGATTTTTAGCCAAATTTAGCAAATATTGACTTTCGTTGACTTTTGGATTATTTTGGCTAAACGTTGATTTTGTATCTGGAGATATCATCCCAAGTGACGATAACTATATTTTGAGATAAACAAACTTATAACGACTAATATATACGTACGTACTAAAAGTTTGCAAAACAGTTAAATGATACGTATTTTTGAGGAATTTGCAACACTTAGGAGAGAAGGAAACGTTGAATAAATGAATAGGTCATGCCCAAATTTGCTAAAACTATAACACTTAGAGTATTTTGCTAAAATACTTGCACTTATATAATTTTCCAAATACAAAGTATTTATTTCAAATACTTATAATTAATATTATATTATAAATGATATTTATAATATAATATTCCTCCACTAACTCTATTGTTACATTATTTCTCAAAGCATGTTTAATTACTTTTAATTAATTAAATACATAATTATAAACTTTACCTACTATATATATATATATTATTTACAAATTGTAACGACGAGTACGACGTACGGATGTTCCGTCGCGTACACTCATACCATACACTTTCACCATGAGCCATCACCAAGAGCTTTTCTAATAAGCCACTTTTGAAATGTACGTACCACACAACAGGCAAGAAATACACGAGCACTTGGTAACACATAAAAACCTTTGCAAATGAGTCAAACACTTAATGCATGAAAACTTAGACGCTTGTCTTTTGAAAATTCTTTTACCTTGCGAGACGTATTCTGAGATTACTATAAACTTATTAGGTTGTGCCGATATCTTACCGTTGTGCCTATATCTCTTGATACCGTTGTGATCTGCTCTAGATGCCAGTTGTGTCAGTTGTGATATTTTGCATTGCTTCATATTGAGGTGAGTTCATGCCCCATATTTTAACTTGTTTTCATAACTGTTTTGGGGGAGAATACATGCTCGTTTTACTAAATCCAGTATTTGCATTACATAAACAATGAATTGTTTACTCGAAAACTTTATGTGCTTTGCTAAATTACTTGTTCGGTTATTCAACCGCATGACTTGACTTATCGTTACAAACTGGATTATTTCACTATGGACACAAGTGCTTGAAATGTATATGTGAGTTTATAGCCCCATTTCTATATGTACTGTTTTATAAACATTGGGGTGAGAAACATGCAAAACTGTTTTCATGGACCAAAACTGAACTTGTTTTTACACACTTGTATGCGGAAACCTAAGTTTGCTTGAATCCCAATTTGCCCACCATCGACAACCGTCAATTCCTGCTGGGAAACACGTATGATATAAATAGATCTATTGAGGGTGACTCCTATGTTCGGTTGGTAATGCCATGGTCAAGGCGAACGTATACCATGACGACCTTTTTGCCAAGTGACTGGGGATTATCACTCGCGGGCACCTTTATTGTACTTATGCCTTTGGCATGCTTTTGTCTAGTTCGGTTGTTGAGCTTAGTGTTGCATACAGAATTAGTGTGTGCTTGCTGATTTATTTGCTATGGTCCACTTGTGTTGATTTACTGTATAAACTGAATTTGACTGTTTTTCTCCTGTCACTGCAAGTGAAGCGGAGATCACTAAAACTGAACTTGATTTGTATGTGAACGACTTTTCACACGCGAAACCTTATGGTCCACATTACTTTTACACTGAGCTGCTATTTATATAAACCTATGAACTCACCAACCTCGTGTTGACACTTAGCATGTATTTTCAGGGTTAAAGCGATGGCCTACTATTGGAGGCTTTGGCAGGGCATGGCATGGTCATAGATGACTCTGATGTAATTGGGACCGCTGTATTTCTTTTATGGGCTTATACTTCCACACTGTTTTTGGAACGTTGTAAACAAAATACTTTTGAATATAAAGATTTCTTTTAAACGGTTGAGGTAAAACCGTTCTTTGTACTTTGTGTTGTGATACCAATTTAGTAGCACCCAAACATGTATGCTTCCGCTAAACCAGATTTTGGGGGTGTTACATCAACAGATCCATTGGTGTACAACAATGGATCATAGGTACATGTGCCTTCATGATGAACAATAATGGATATCCTCTAGGGGTGGCAATTCGGGTCAGGTTTGGGTTGGCGGGTCAAAAAACCCCAACCCGGACCTGACCCTTTTAAATAATCAAGTCAGCTATGTCAACCCTAACTTGTTTACACATTTAACCCATTTAACCCATATATATACTTGGGTTGGCGGGTTAAATAGGTTACACGGGTTTAATAGATTAAACGGGTTTTGGGTTGACCCATGTAACCCGTTTACATTCCAAAGTTGGCACATTAAAGGGGTTAAATAGGTTAAATTTTGTGGGTCGACCCGTTTAACCCATTTAACCCATTTAACCCATTTAACCCGTATAGTAAAATATAAATAAATTTTAGTTTAGGAAAAATCATAAATGGGTTAGCAGGTCGACCCGATTAATTTATTCCCAACTCGAACCTAAGCTGTTTAATAAACGAGTTGGATGGATCGACCCAAAACCGACCCAAATCTATTTACACTCAACCCGAACCTGTTAATTTTCTTGTCGGTTTCAGGTCGGGTTTCATGTATGGTCAGAAATTACCACCCCTAATATCCTCTTCATGGTTTGTGTTAATTTTGAAGTTACATAAATTAGGGTTTAGGTTGATTTGGGGGAAAACGACTTTGGGGGGAAAGCATTAGGTAAATGTGTATGTATTTGTCTATTTCCATGTAAGTATTAAAAAAACAAATATAAAAACCACGTCACAAATTGGGAAATTGGTAGCCGATTTAACGGTATCCGATCAAAAAGTGGCCATATTAGCACGAAAACAAAAGTACACGTACCATATTGGCACAAAAATTAATACACGTATCATATCAGGATATTTTGGAAAGTATGTGTCTATTTTACGGACAAAACCCTACCTAATAACATATAAACTCATTAGGCATTATATTTTAACACCCTTGATATTTAAAAGCACACTCGTAAGTATACTAATAGTACAAAACTGTCACGAAAACCTAAAGCCTTACTTTATAAGAGCATCCACTATGTGGGTTTATGAAAAGATCTAAGAAAATATGAAAAGGTCTACATTTTGTTAACTATAGTGAAAATGTGTTTCATGCTTATTTGGAATGAAAAAGGTTTAACGTCTTGAACCTCTTCTAAATTTAATGCATTGGTGTTTAATGACATTTTTATAAAGTTTTAACAAGTTTATACATAGTAGAGACAGACTTATAAAAAAATAAAAAAAAATTATGAAATAATGATGTAGGATGACTTTATACTATTATAAACTTTTACAAAAGTTTATCATAGTGGATGCCTTAACAGCCACATAAGTCTAGTAATATAACAAGTTAATAACTATCTTATAATGGAGGAAGACCTACTATTAATAGAAATACTTAAAATTAAGCAATACAACTTCTAAAGCTATAAATACAACAACCGGTACTATTTATAGAAATTCCCCTCATATTTAATTTTAACATACAATTAATAGTAACATTAAATACAATAAATAAAACATTATGTACATTAAATACAATTAATTAACAGATCAATAAATACAATTAATGCACTTATTAAAACACCCCTTACATAAGAAATACAAATTATCAAATATATTGTACAACCTACTTAAACATAATTCCTGCATTAAATGTCACTAATACAAATAATAAAGCATATTATACAAATATTCAAGCCCGAACGGGCTCGAGCCTGAATGGACACGAGCCAATGGGCTCGAGCCCGAACGGACACGAGCTAAACGAAAATTTTGATATCCGTAAATTTATTGTCAAAAAGAACATAATAAACTAAAATACATGATTCACCAGAAAATTTTATTTCAGGGTACCCGTCGCCGCAATGCGCGAGTATCCTGTAACAAGTTAATGTCTAAACCTATTCAACTTGTACTTTTAATTTTTTTACGTCATTTTTCCTTTTAATGTTTAACATTTTTTTATTGTAAAACATATTATTCTTAAAACTTTATTTCATATTAAAAAAATTAATGTTTTTTCTGCACCTGCAACGTGCATGCATAAAAAACCTTGTTGACAAGAGTGTCATCAAAAGTTTAAAAAGTGCCGGTAAAAGTAAAAAAGTGTCAACAAAAGTGTAAAAAGTGTCACTAAATTTGTTATGTGGTTCAGTAAGTA
This sequence comes from Artemisia annua, assembly GCA_014162995.1. Lineage (NCBI taxonomy): Eukaryota > Viridiplantae > Streptophyta > Magnoliopsida > Asterales > Asteraceae > Artemisia > Artemisia annua. Next base: position 119,977 of record LBNU01003146.1, read on the forward strand.
AAAGTCTATTTATAGTGACACAAAAAAAAGTGTGAACATACATTTTTGCTTATTAAGACACATTTTGTATATAAAAACTGTCACTAAATCTCAAAATTTGAAACTTTTACCCACACTTTTTAAAAAATATCATTAAAAAGTTAGATTTGGTAACACTGTCACTAAAATCTTTGTGACTATAGGTTTATTTTCTTGTAGTAATTGAAATCGGTAAATACATACGGCTCTTTGTTCAAGCTACTTAGGCCAATGCTAATGGCTCAGTTGGTTGACCTCCCAACCGAGTAGTCGACAACGTGATCCCCACAAGCTCAACCGAATTGGTGACCGGTAACCCCCAACCTATCAATTGTTTCGGTTTTTCAGCCAACAACAACTTTCATTCTCTTTTGTGTTTGTATTGTTTTTATTAGTTTTATAGAGTATGTTTTTGGTTGTGGTTGCAGTCTCCTTATTAGCAAACTGTAGTTGGGTGTAGTCTTGGAAAGAGAAAGCTGATATGGTGTTGATGTGGCAAAGAGTGACCACAATATTTATGAATACCATTAGCATTGGCCTTAGAGAAAGCCAAACTATTTTGGCTCCAATGTAATTAGCTTAAGATATATGCTCAGAGATTCGGCATGAAGTAGTGATGAAGCTACAATGTGTTTTATCTATCCATTCATATTGAATAATTGTTTATTTAATTATCCTTTGTCATTTCACATGATTTGACGAGTCATCTGGTTTTTATCTATCTTCTATAGCATTTGCCTAACAATTTTGTTTCTATTGTGCTATATTAGTCCCTATATTATCCATACATTTCAACGTAAATTTTTGTCTACTTACTTTTTAGTTCAACAGTATTCTAGTTTTTTGATAAGGATTTTAAAACTTTTATTGTTATATGCACATACAAATTTATTGTACCTCGTATCTATGAAGTTTTAAATGTTTTTGAAATACATTGATACATTTAATATATAAAAGTTATTTATGTCAAATGTTGCTACTTTTAAATTTAACAACTCGTCTATTAACATATTGACATATTATAAAATTTACGGGATGTTACATCTGTCGACAGAGAATTTGGGCCGAGGCCCATGAATATACCATCTAGATAAAGATGACATTTCATGAACCCTAAAATGGGGTTGCTAACAATTATGGCCGTTGGATCAATCTAATCATTTTAATTGAGGTATCTTCTTACTATAAAAAGGTTGATAAGGGTAAACACAAATTTGCAAGTCATAACAATGAAAAAGAGAACGGCGATAAGAATACATACCTTTTTAGATCTTCTTTTCAATAAAAAGATATCAATTCCAGATGAAACATCATGTTTTATCACGATCATTGTTCATAGTATTTCGATTGTTAGTGTATTTAATATAATCCATATGAAACATTTTTCTTAACAAAAACTTGTTTTTTTCCATACGTAATCTTACATATGTTGTTTCTTTGTTCAGATGGATTTTACTGACCCACATGTACTGGTTTTGCTTCAACTTCACAGACGAATTTATCAGGTAATCTAGTTATTTAATAATTATTTTTCTCGTGAAATCAGACACTAAAAATAAGGGCGTTGCAAAAAAATTTACCCTATAAAAGCAACATTTCCAAGTTTTTGTTTACTAGTGTATTACTCTTTAATATGACATCGTACCTTTTTTTATTTTTCTTAACATTTTAATTAACTAAATGAAAATTAAATACATAAGAATATTTATAAAAAAACAATCTAAAATTGATAATATTAGTTATAATCTCGTGCATATACAGATTTTGGGTACTACAGTTAATCATATGCACGCACAAATTTTGATTATCATAATCAGTTTTAAATCTTATAATGAAAATATTATTTATAAGTAACAATATATATATCTCTACATTATATATAACAGGAGGCGTTACACGTAGATAAATCAAGCAAACGCCACCTCATTGCCATATAATTGTCAGTAGGAAACATGTCTATCACATTATGGCCATGTAAGCAATTTTTATAACTTCAATAAATGCTAGAAACGCCACCTATATTTAAGTGAATTTTATAGTAGACGAGGCATGCAGAACCCGTGCTATGCATGGGCTAAAAATCTAATTGTTAATCGTGTATTCTTTCTGTATATTGGCGAGTGTATACTTAATTATTGTTAAGTATGTTGTAGGAAATGTTTTAAGTTTCTTGTATAAAAAATTAAAAGTGTTTGATATTGTTTTGGTTTTGTGGTGTTGTATTTTATATATGGGCTTTTGGTTATTAAGTTATGCTAGCTTTGTTTCTTTTGGCTTATTACTTATTTGCATGATAAAAAAAAATTGCTTTGTTTCTTTTGGTCTATTACTTAGCCCTACAATACTTGTCTATTAGATGGTTTTTGCATGGTAATATGAAGCACACAGGGTCAATCTAATTGGTCATAGTTTAATGTGTGTTAAATATTTTCTTTATTAAGTTTGTAAGTTAAAGTTTGTGTAATAATGTATATATAATAATGCCACATAAACTGTATAGAAATCGTTACAAACCTTTTTAGCTTCATCTCATTTTATTGTACAACTAATTTCATTGAAAATTAACATTGAAGTCTAAATAATATTAATAAATTTTATCAATAAACTCAATTCTAAATAGCTAACTAAATGGATATTAATTAACACATTATTAATAATTCCTAAAACTTTTGGACTCCATTATTATGTCTTAAATTTAATTTTTTTAATTTACAAATGGTTTTGAGCAAAAATTATTATATTCATTATTCAAGTTTCATGCTTACATAAACTAATCATTCTAAAAAGTATCATTTAACCATTTAAATGTTGCTTTACATACATGCTCGTGCGCATTTTCTTTAACCAATTCGCACATGTGAGCTACATCAATAGAAAATACACATAAATTACTTGTATATGAAAATGCATTAACATAATACAATACATATATCAATGCCTGACGAACCCGTGCGATGCACCGGATGGGTCATTGGTTGAATTTCTACGTGTTCTGTACGTAATGTTTTTGCAGATGTTTATATACTTTTTATCTAGTTTGCGTCAATGTTTGTATTATAAGTTTTATATATCGGAACATTTATCATTTAGTACTAAATAACTCACATAAACAATAGATACTTTCGCAGATATTAATGTTAACACATTTTTTTGTGGAAAGTAATTAAATATATCAATATAATTCAGACCCGTCCGATGCACAACCTGCATATTTATGTATCATTCTCATTTGTAAACTCAATATATATGGGATCATGCCATAATGCACATCTACAAAACTTATTTTCAATTAAAAAAAGCAGAGATCATACATGAATATACGGCTTGCACACTCATTTCATCTCTAAACATAAGATAACTATAACCATGCTACATATTTAGCTTACCCATAAAAAAGTAATTGGTCCTTTTTTGTTTTGTAACCAATAGTAATCCTTATGATTATTCATCCTCTAGGCTGGTAATATAACCATCAATGACATTGCATATGCAAATAAAATAATGATTTCCTACATAGGGACAAACTCGATGTGCATAAGCTGGTTGAAAACCTTATCTATTTTGTCAAGTGAGTCTGTCATTTGCAGGAACCACCCTTTACTTGCCTCGCCTTCCACATATGTCGGCCAAGACAACCAATCACCAATATTTTTCACTTCATCACCAACAACGTTTTTGCTATATATCGTTAGATTTTCCCCGAGATCAATCTTCTGGTCTCTTTTAGTCCATTTCTTGTCAAACATCTCAGAACCCACATGCTTCTTATCCACATCATTCCACAATGCTAACTGTAAATCCACTACATTTTCTTCATTACTTTGTGATATACGGCTCGCACCAGTAGCACCATCGTTACTATTATCAACCTCCACCCCTACAACATCTCTTCTTAATGTATCCAACAACTGTTTTCCAATTTTTTTAACTGTTTGAATTCATACGTGTTGGCCAAATAAACTCCTTTGGAGAAAATACCAACCATAATTTCTTTAACCAAATGTAGCATTCCTACCATTTTGGCTCTAAACCTGTGATTCCTTGGCAAAGATGATTGCTATATCATGAAATTACATGGTTCAACTCAACACCCCCATCAGGAAGGTTTTCGTTATCTACCATATCATCTTATATACCACTTTTAAATGTAAAAGTAATTGATCGATATATTGAGAGTAGCTTAAATGCAAAGATGATTGCTATTCTTCTTCCATGTAACATCTACAATCAATAAGTGCCTCAATGAATACGTGAACACTTCGTATGCCTCTCAATAAACACACTTGCACTTCGCAAGTAATTGATCAATAAATTGAGAGTAGCTTAATTGCAAAGATGATTGCTATTCTTCTTTCATACTTTATTGCATGGTTATGATTCATTGTATTAGAAGTTTCTCTTAGTTGTTAAAATCACTTTAAAAGCACCCTCCAAATACCCTCCAAATCAGTATAAACACAAATGACATTGTCCTTTAATGATTCCAAAAACAAATAACAAAACTAATTTTTTTTGTTCGACTTTTTAATTTTCTTGAAAAAGTGATTGAGTATAAAAAATTATTGCCTAACAATGACATGGCGTATATGCTTATAACGTGGAAGTTTATTATATGACGAACATTCATTCATACTTTTTTATTTAATAGAGTTTGAATTTTATATTTTAGCATGATCATGATGATAAAAAGGTTAAAAAATATAACTTTCACATCATGAGATTACAAAATTAAAGCTCAGGTTAATTAATCCTCCAACAATTCAGTATATACATATATGGATATCAAAGAGTCAAAAAGATTAAACGCAAACAAAATATTAACATTCAAATCCATCCAAGTATTGAGTGTCGCAATGGAATCATCAATAAAATTTGTGATAATGAGACTAATTAGAGGATGATTCAGCTTCATATATTGTAGACAACCGAAACCTAAAGGACCGAACAGCCAACCGAGTTTGCCTCGATGAATATCTTTGAATTCCATTGGTTGAGCATGATTTCGACACTCCTAAGCTCGAAGACGATTGTTTTTGGCATCTTTCTTGTGAGGAAAGCTTTGCACGAACATAATTGTTTCTCGGTAGTGATCGGTCTCTTGTTTAAGCTTTTCTTCTTTCTCCAAGTGGACTTTAAGTTTATCTTCGTCATATTTTTGTTGTTGCAACTCGAGTTGAGTTAATTGTTTTGCTTTCTTCCTCTTCTTTTTATTCTAATTCTTTTTTTTCCTTCATCCATTCCCTGACGTTTGAAAAATCGATAATACATATAACAACAGAACACAACTTTATCCCCCACGAATACTTTTTTTAAGAAAACGAAATGAATGAATTTAATTTGGCCACCCCCTCCTCATGCATGAGGGGTCAAATAAAATCAAATATATTCTACGTGTATAAATATATTTTGTAAAAGGGACAAAAAAGACATACGATTGTTGGTGAAGATATCATCTCCTATACTATCTTCTTGCCCAAATCTATCATGCAAAAACAACACATATAAGATTACTAACAATCAATCATTAACAATACAATCACAAAACAAATACCCATATGTCAGCATGTTTGCCAACGTTATTAATCATGTTGGAGCTCATTACACACGACAACAACCAAAACTAAACTTAGTATCATATCACATTACCAAAAGAAACAATTCAAATAAATAAATATACATCACAACCATTTTTCAGTAACCTTCTTCATCAACGACTCATGCACGCCACGATGACTAAAATGAGTTTGGTTGAACGTGGTGTCTGCGGCGGAAATAGTTGATGTTGGTCGGTTCCGGTGGATGTGGCGGTGGAATAATTTGTTGTGGGTTGCTAAATTGTGCTATTTATACTCGACATTGTCATTTAATGATTCCAAAAACAAATAACAAAACTAATTTTTTTGTTCGACTTTTTAATTTTCTTGAAAAAGTGATTGAGTATAAAAAATTATTGCCTGACAATGACATGGCGTATATGCTTATAACGTGGAAGTTTATTATATGACGAACATTCATTCATACTTTTTTATTTAATAGAGTTTGAATTTGATATTTTAGCATGATCTTGATGATAAAAAGGTTAAAAAATATAACTTTCACATCATGAGATTACAAAATTAAAGCTCAGGTTAATTAATCCTCCAACAATTCAGTATATACATATATGGATATCAAAGAGTCAAAAAGATTAAACGCAAACAAAATATTAACATTCAAATCCATCCAACTATTGAGTGTCGCAATGGAATCATCAATAAAATTTATGATAATGAGACTGAT
>LBNU01003146.1:126735-140975 GCA_014162995.1 Artemisia annua
TAACCTCTACAATCATAAGTGCCTCAATGAATACATGAACACTTCGCATGCCCCTCATAAACATGGACGCTTGACATGGACGTGACATTAATCTTGATTCTTGCATGGCTACATTTTTCACTTCTAAAAACTATGTCATCAATGCTCCTCAAAAAATTGGTGTCATTAATACTCCCCCTTAAATTTTAGGACTCAATCTTATATGTTTATAGATAGATGATTTGCAAGATGAATATGAGGTAGTCTAAAAGATATTTTATATCAACCATATGTATGTAAATAATTTTTATATGCTAACAGCTAGAATGGCTTGAGATAGAATGATACAACATAGCTTTCATCTAAAACAACCTACATGTAAGTTCTGTATTGTTCTTTATAATAAGGTACATGTTCATATTTTTTAATGGTTATCAAATTCTCTTTTGAATGTTATATTTGATTTGTTTTACAGTTTGGTATTGAAGAGTATAGTTTACAATTTTTTTATGTATATAAATTCAGCCTATTATTATCGAGCTTGCTGTTACAGCCATGGAGGAATTAATCAGGATAACTCAGATTGACGAACCCTTGTGGGTTCCATCTCCAGATGACACATCTCATGAGACCTTAAATGAAGATGAATACAGGTGGTCATTTCCCAGAAGCATTCGACCAAGACCAACTGGACTAAAATCTGAAGCTTCAAGGAGCTCCAATGTTGTCATCATGAATCATATGACTCTTGTGAAGATTCTAATGGATGTGGTAAGTGTTTGTTGAATATAAGCTTGTGTGTCTACAACCCTCTGAATCCTTTTATTTGAATATACAGTTGGAGTTTTGCGTAGATAGCAGAGCTTTTGTAATCTATTATATGATCTATTCTTAAATATACCAAATGAAATGGACAAAAAGAGCTTTTTATGTTTTTGGACCATTGCAGATAGGATATACCTAATGCTTTAAATGACAAATGGCATAATCCAGTTTCATATACCTTTTGATAGTTTAGAAAAGGCTAATAGCTTGTAATACATTACTAAATTTGATGTTTATATTCCTGATAGAGCACGTATGTGGAGAATATAGAGACTGTGGAGAGTGCAAGAGGCTATGGACACACACATTTAGCTGAGGTAAATATCAACGTTTATGTAGATGATATATACTGATAAAGACTGTTAGCGTTGATGATAATTTGTGGTGTCAGGTTTTGGTGAATCAGATAATTAATCATTCGTTTTTACGATGATAATCATGGAACTATTTTCTTTATATGAGTAAGAAAAATCTTAGATATACACCTTCATCAAAAGCGTTCAAGTGTCCTCAACATGTAAACCTTTTGTCTCCCTTTCTTTTACTTGGTTTCTATGTATCATTCGTATTATTATCATCCTTTTTACGTATATGCAAATCTGACAACATGCTGAATTGTTGAATGCTTTTGAATTAGAAGAAGGAAAAGTTATATGTTTCGGAAATTCTGATGCAAAGTTTACCCTAATTAACATTAATAGATACCACTACAGTGAAATTCGTTGAACTACACGTATAGTTGTTAGGTGCATTTAAACCTGGCCAGCTCTAACGCTAAGGTTATTTCTGTATGGTCATTCGACCGCTAAAGATGATGATAACCACATTACGCAATTCAAAATTTCACAGATAGGCTACATACTCAACTCACTATGGTACAAGAAAGAAGGTTGCAAAAGGGATACATAACATATATACCATGTCGGTCCAAACCATAGAATAACCACATTAGTTAATCTAAACTTTATAACAAGTATTGGGTGGACAAAGTCTGAATATACTTATATCTTCTGTTACTTTCTCTAATAGTCCTTGAAATATTAAAATTTTAAAATTTCATAGGCGTGCTTTGTATGCAAAAAGAATTATTACTTATGGAGATGTTCAAGATACCATTTAGCATCACTTGAAAAGTGTTTTGCATATCCGGAGTATGTTCAGCCTTTTAATGACATTCCTTGGCAAATTGTATGTTGGAGGCATGCTATCGATTGACCACTATAAAAAGGTCAATCTCTTCCTTCATCAGGTTAGTTATATGGTTTTAACGAGTGATTTGAAAGTTCTTTATTCTTATCAATCTGATTCTAACGAGTGATTTGAAAGTCCTTTTTTAGAAAATTAATCCATAAAAACTCGAGTTAACTATATAATGTTGCCCATTATAAAGAACAAGCCGTTAAAAAGAACAAGCTCATTTGACAATTTAGTTTTAATGGTCACCTGTTCATTTGCCTTTTTATTCAATATAGGCTTTATTAATTGGTCACAGGTTCAGTTTTGAATTGCACAACCAATTTTTTTGTTGAAATGTTTATATATCTAATATTAAAGTAAATAAGTAGTTTTGAATCTTTAGATACAAGTCTTATCTGCTATTTCAAAGTAGAGTACTAGATCAAGAAGAATGCATTATAGTGTCATGTTTTGGAAAGAATAATGTGATGGTACATATTTTTTTAATCAAATTATCTAGATCGGGCTTCATATATTATATCAATGAATGCATAAAGAATTCACTATAGTATAATATGCTTGGATGAATTAAAGTATTTTGGTGCTTATTTATATACCAAATATGTGTTGCTGGAAGAACGAAATTTATCTAATTCACAGACAAATAAGATGATCGAGTCACTCAAATTTATGGCTACTTAGGTTGATCTTCACTTAAACATTAATATAATAACATGTCTATTAATAATGTATCTATGTATTTGTATCAAGTATTTCTGATTTTCTAGTTGAATAATAGTTGTGTGGTTGATTAGATTAGAAGATGGAGGTAGCAATGCTATTGTAAATAATGGTGGAAGATGGTGATGATGAATTGTCTATACACGACATGTTCTTCAAAACACTTTGCAGTTGATGGGTTGTAAAGGTAGACATTAATTTAAGGTTTTCTCACCTTCTTTTCTTGTGATTAAATCAAGAATTTTGATGCTTTATATGTCATCATGCATGATACTGATTATAAGTACTTATGATATTTAGGTGTAATCCTTTTTCGACAAATTAAAGGAAACTTATGTTTATTCAAAGCTGCTTATTTCATTCACTTGCAGTTGGATGTGAAATTTGGTCAAACAATCAAAAAGAATAGCAGCTGAAATGTGTTAAAAAGTGATGAAAAATAAGGGGCATTGTAAAAGGAGGATGTTTATAGATGACTCTTACAATGTAGGTTGATGTATCTTATTTAGGTATATAACATCATTAAACATAATCAAAAAATTGTCAAATGAAAAAGAAGAATTGAATATAGCTCTGTTGGCTTCAAATGGTTTGTACTTGAAGGTGACCTAGAGGTCCATAGCTGACCGGAAATTTAGTATGTCTACATTGTATTACTATACATGCATTATTTGAACATTGCAAACTTACAGAATATGCGATTTGAGCCTGTTCATAGGAAAATGTTGAGTTCAATTGCATTTCATTATAAACTCTTAAGTTCGGAACTAATGATAAACTTCTAAGATACTGTTGGTTACCTTTCAAGATTCCAAAAACTTAATAATTTCTAATTTAAATACATATATTGATCGTGTGTTTTATGAAACAGACAGGAGGATTATAATTTATAACAGAGTTAGACCGTTGAGTTATCGTGGGGCTAATGTTAGAAATTCAACTTCATGATATGGCCTCTTTATACAGCATTCTGATGTGGCCTTCTCATATGGCTTGCTAATATGGTAACAAAAAATTAATCTCATTGTGTCTGTTCCCCCACCCATAAGTGACGTTGTTGTTGTTGATGCTAATGATATTAGGATGCCTTCATGTACTTAGGATGATTAAAACATAACTGAAGTCTAATTGAGTAACCTTTTGGTGTGTGTGGTAGTTCATGATCATTTTGTGTACATTTTTGCAGGTGGTCCAGTTTTGATAGCATTGGTAACATGTGTAGCTGCTCATACTTTTGAGATCAAACCACCTACTGATGTTCTCACACGAGTTATATAATCTGGTAGTGAAATTAGATATGTATTGTGAGAATTAGTTTGTAATTAGTTTCATTTTAGTTATAAAAAAATAGACAGAGGGTTAGGTAATAGTTAAAGATGGGTAATTTTGTAATGGGTCGACTAAGTTTTTTCATAAATAGATATCGTGTTAAGTATGATTTTATTAGCTATACTATTACAATGGTGACGTGATTTATTGAATAAAGTTGATTACGACGCTTTATGAAAACAATATTATAGTTTATCTTAAAAGAGTATGAAATTACCATGGATATTAATTGAAACATGTATCAAGTAATTTATATCATGCCTTTTGGTTGGTGTCTGTAATTACGATATTCATTAGTTTGTCTTTGTTATTGGTACCATATGCTCGTATGAGTCACCGCACCATTTCTTCATGTATTATGGCCTTCTCATACGGCTTGCTAATACGGTAACAAAAAACTAATCTCATTGTTTCTGTTCCCCCACCCATAAGTGACGTTGTTGTTGTTGATGCTGATGATATTAGGATACCTTCACGTACTTAGGATGATTAAAACATAACGGAAGTCTAATTGAGTAACCTTTTGCTGTGTGTGGTAGTTCATGATCATTTTGTGTACATACTTTTGAGATCAAACCACCTACTGATGTTCTCACATGAGTTATATAATCTGGTAGTGAAATTAGATATGTATTGTGAGAATTAGTTTGTAATTAGTTTCATTTTACTTTTAAAAAAATAGACAGTGGGTTAGGTAATAGTTAAAGATGGGTAATTTTGTAATGGGTCGACTAAGTTTTTTCATAAATAGATAACATGTTAAGTATGATTTTAATAGCTATACTATTACAATGGTGACGTGATTTATTGAATAAAGTTGATTACGACGCTTTATGAAAACAATACTATAGTTTATCTTAAAAGAGTATGAAATTACCATGGATATTAATTGAAACATGTATCAAGTAATTTATATCATGCCTTTCGGTTGGTGGCTGTAATTACGATATTCATTAGTTTGTCTTTGTTATTGGTACCATATGTCATATGAGTTACCGCACCATTTCATCATGTATTCTATATATGGTGTATTGCCTTACTGAAAACGAGGAACATTTTCATAATGAAAAAGAGGATAAAACATGGCTGGAATTTCAGGAGTTTGATAATGGGACTGTATCTATGTTGTTTTTTCTCTCCATTTGGTGTTTAAGAGAAAAGGTCCTGTTTCTTTTTATGGGGTGCTTTTGGTACAGGTGATTCTAAACCTATAAAGACATGAAGCAAGTTGTGGTTTTAAAAGCTTTGGGGTCTTTCAGTTTTGATCAGTTCACGAATCTGTGATATGCATAAAAGAAAGGCCAAAGTGTATTTTGATACCTCAAACTTAGTTAACTGGATTTTTTACTACCCTAAATTTTTAATGGTGCGATGCAGTACCTTGAACTTGTAAACTCGTTTATCATTAGGCCTTTAGTCAGTCATATGTTATCAATGACTAACTATCATTAGTTTTTTAACGAAAGAAAATGAGATTTAGGTTTTTACCACTTACTCATTCTCAAGATAAATATGTGATACAAATGAATTATATAATGAATATTATTAACTAAATGTCTATTGTTTTGGCTTTAGCTTATGCAATGACAACATGGTTTAACCTATTTTACCAAGAAACGTGTGTCCATATTTGATGGTTTGAATGGTAGTTATAATGTAATACTACATAAAATATGCAAATAACATTGCCACTTTACTTCACATATTCTGTTAAGGGGAGTTCATCCTTGTAGAATAAAAGATTGTCCTTTAAACTTGAAACAAAGTTATTATTTCTCAAGCATATTAAAAACATTAGTTTTGAAAGCTCCAACATATTATAGGCCTATCTGATGTAGTGCTTTTACATAGGATTAATTAAAATCTTTATGAAACGCATGATATAATATCCTTACAAGCAAATACAACGAAACAAAAACCAAACACCAACAAGTTATTAGTCACGTGACATCATATGACTGAGTCGAGGCCCATTTATAACCGAGTTTACAAGTCCTAGGTACTACACCGCACCGTTAAAAGATTAGGGTAGTAAAAAACCCGGTTAACCAAATTTGAGGTATCAAAATACACTTTGGCCTAAAAGAAATACATGAAAATGGGGTCGACATAGGTATGTTTATGTGCTTTACCTCTAAAATACTCTATACTGAAATCTAAAGACATGAAGCAACTGATATTGGTTAGTTGGGTTACGGGTTAAAATGGGTTGTTTTTTTGTTTGAATTGAAACTGACTGTTCCAGTTGCCCATAAACGTTATTTTTCTATAGTATAACACACTTTGATTTATTGTTTTTAAGATAAAAGCTCTTTAGTTTGTATATCCCCTTGGGGTTGTTCCTTTGGAACTCATAACAGGACGCAAGCCTATTGAAACACGAAAAACAACAAGAGAAAAGAACTTGGTTCTTTGGGCAAGTTATTGTTAACATTCTCCTTTTTAGTACAAGTTTTTAAGCGATCAGAACTTTCATTCTCGACATGCGACTGATTTTTTTTTATTTTTTTATTTATTTTTTTTATTTTTTTTTTATTTGGGGTCAAAATAATCAGATAGGTAAGACTAGCCGTGAGAAACTAATTATTGATATAGATGTAACATTGTTAAACTATCTTAAGCTTTAAGCAACTTGATTATGGTGTCATTTTGGGACAAAGACAAGGAGATTATAATCCAAATCACCAAGGTGACCACTCTCCCTCTTCTTGCATCTCAGGTTATTTATTCATTTTACTATGCGAATTGCGATTGTGTGATAAATTTAATGAACATATCTTCATACGGATTCTTCGTGTATTTTTATCAAAATACTTATATTTGTATTTCATGGTTTGGTTGATCAACGATAGCTTTAAGGAACTAATAATCTTTTATTTTTAAAATTCGCAGCTTCTCAATCTATGAAGAAAATTATTGAAATTATTTCTTACATGTTGATATCAACCAGTTCTAAAATTATCATCACAAATAAAAATGTTCTCACACTTAAAAATTATTAAATATCAAGTTCATTTGTTTAAATTTCGGCCGTATTCTTTTCAGCTCATATTTATAAAGATGCAAAATTTAAGTGGTTTACATGATTCTCTAAGTGTTTATAAATGGTCTAATTTTGGATATCGAGAAGATGTGAACTCTACTCATCTATTTGGATATCGATCTAATGTTGTTCAATTTGGTATGGTTAAAAGGTTGTTTGTTGGCCGGCTTGGAGCTATTTTTGAATAGGTCTTTTCGATGAACTTTTACTCAGCACGTTACTTGTGCATAAAATTAAGATGTAGTAACGGTTACAATTAGTCAACTCATAAAAATAGTGTCACTCGTAGTCGGCCGTCGGAGTATGAAGTTTGGATTGTTGCCCGCGATAGTGGATAGGAGGATTAGTTACGTTAATGGTGTTGCGTTTGAGCGTGTCGGCGCCGCACACGTAGACTGCTAAGTCTCGTGTGATCCCGACGATCGAATTGTACTTATACCTATTTACCGTGATTACTTGACCATGATAAAAGCTGAACTTCGAAACCGTTGGGAAATAACAAAAATGAAGAATATAATATAAGTAGAACGTTAATTCACGGTTTATATGTATTAGTAACTTTAATTATTAACTAACTATTGCAAAATTGTTACTTAATATTACAAGTTAACGATTAGTGTTAAATGACAATTAAATAGGTTACTATAATGTTCTTTCTAATTAATAAGAAATATTACGGGATGACGTCCAAATGTTAAAAATATTTCTAAATTAAAAGAAAACGTTAGATAACAACAAGGTCGTTACTTTAATATCTACTGAAAATAATAAATGAAACGCGGGGGTGTTGAAATTGATACGGATGAGCTTACTAATCGTTTTCGAGACACGTTTATCGAGACTTACCCTTTAGGAAGTATGAGGTTCATGTTAGTGGTATGTCGGGACGCTTACGGATTGGTTGGTTATTAATATGATGCACTTGACACGATTACAAACTAGCTTGAATTGTTAAATTCAATTTAGTATACAACGAGCGTGGTCAAGCGGCGGATATTAATAGGGTGTGACCCACCTACGACTTACCATATCCTTACTAAGCTAATGAGTTAACCATTGAATTAAACAAGACATCGGAGGCGAATTTTGGACTATTGCTATTAGCAAATGACGAAAGTATCCCAATACATTCGTACATTTCTCGGTTAAGTTCTTTGTTACTTGAGGTTTGACTCTTGACTATAAGCGGTTGACCTTTATGTAGACCATTTAAGTATGATTGTTCGTTGGATGGATGATGTAGCTTCGACCCGGATGTTTCGTATTGAGTTTTGACTCGTTTTGATGAAGTCGCAACATTTTTCACCTCTTGGTGTGGAGTATTCTCGAGTCTTGCTTCGATCTTGTTGGCTTTCGGCTTCGTTTAAGTATTGGCGTGAGTTCACTTGCAGCATCATGGTCTGTTCTCACCACACACACCACACACATGATTACCAACACGCAAACACAAACCACTTTGAACGGATATCACGAATGAGTTGACGACGTAATATTTTGGCGTATAATGGGAGTAATTATCTTATGGAGATTTTGGTTTCGTCGCTTGGAGGCAGTTCGCATGGGATAAGCCTTGCTTATAGGAAAGACTTCGTCGCGTCTCGTACCAATCTTTGGAATATGTTGTGAATTTACTCTTGATGCCAAGTTGTTGTCCGTTGGTGATTCTGCATTGCTGTGGCTAAGGTGAGTTCATGAGGCCCCTTCTTTTAATAACGTTTTCATAACTCATTTCTGCGGAGAAATACCATGCTCTTTACTAAATGAAATGATTGCCTTACTTGGAGTACCCGTGAATGATTTGATTAAGTTATGAGATGATTGAATGATTGATTGATTTGACTTGATTGGGGAGTGATTTATCGAAGTATTGAATTAAGCTATTAAAGTCCATTATGCGCTTGCCTGTTTATATGGAGAGCTTTCTAGCTCAAACTGCTTTTACTTGACCTCGCTACAAAATTGTTTTGCTCATGTGTGGACTAGTTAAGGGTAGGACAATTGGTACGTTGACCTAGAGCCCTAGGGCGTTTGGACCCTAGTTTGGAATAGGACGCTATCGCGCGCCTAGGTTCGGGCAGGACTGGGCGTGGTTTCCTGCTGTAGCCACTGACTAGCTGACCGCTTGATGAGCCTGCTCACTATGACCATTCAATCTTTCCTAAGATGATAAACGATTGATTGATTGACGATGTGAGATTGTGATTGTGATTGTGATCTACAAACCATACTCTAGTTTACACATAGCACTAAAACTTTCAGGGTCCCAAACTGTTTTTGCTAACTTAAACTCTATGGACTCACCAGCCGTAAGCCTGACCTTTAGCCGGTGTATTCTCAGCGTTTAAGGCGTTAGCTCACTAATTGAAGGCGCATGGCCAAATGGCATGGGTCATAGGCGACTCTGGCATGAACATTTGGGACTACTACTACAATTCTTTTATTGGGCCTATTTTCCGCACTATTTTTATATCATGGTAAACATTATGACTTACATGACAACTTTTATTTATATTAATGAATAAAAACCATTCTTTGTGCCTTGTGTTTATGATACCAATTTAGTAGCACCCATTGCATGTATGCTCGCCCTAGACCGAATTTTGGGGTGTTACNATAGTGTCACGGAGTTTTATCTTTTAGTATATTACTAACTACCAAAATTAAAAGTTAATCGGTACTAAGTATGACTTGAGCCATGGAGAGTAGCCTCATGATATACGATATCCACTTTCTTTGTCGCGTACACTTATAAAAGGGTGAAAAAGGGTATTATATAGTTTTTCTTAACGGATGTTACCTATGTACTGAGATTTAGTTTCTCATATCTCAATTTGATTGCAACTGAAAAGTTGATTTCTGGGTAAGTGTTTTATGACATCGCAACCCAAATTAAAGTTACTATTGTTTTAGATCGTAAATAATTGGAAGTTCGAACCAAAACCAAGCAACAGCGGCGCACTTCATAGGTGGACTTGAGACAAAAGGATCTTGGGCAAACATATGTGACAACCCCGCAAAATTTTCGATTGTTGATTATCCTGCTCGATATATAAGCCTATCTCGCAGTTTCGTAACATCACTTGATATGTGGTTTTTGAGTATTTTACGTGACGATTTGACTGCCAAACGATAAAGCACGATGATTATTTAGTCGGGACGAGAATTAAAGAGTATAGCATTTTATAATAGAACGTTTATGTAAAAACGCATTCTAACCAATGAAATCATTCTCGTGCAGCCCTCCTTGAAAAATATGTATGGATACCTTTATTAGTCTTCGTTCGCGGTCGTTAACAAATACGTAAAGAAGATTGACGATATTGGTCCCCGAGAGCGATAGGTGTTCCTAGGCGTGACCCATTCACTCCACTCAACCCTATAAATACAACAGCTTATAACTATTTAGGTTTCGCATTTTCTCTTTCCCCTCTCTCTTTCTCCCCCAGCCGACAGCCTCCCTCTCCCTCTATATTTTCCGGCCACTTTTGCCGCCGTCAACTCTTCACCGCCCGGTGACCACGTACACCACCACCACCACTGCAAGTCCTCTCATCATCCCCGTTTGTTTGGTGTCCACACGCGCCACCTAACCATCTCCAACACCACGAACACCACCACTTTCAGCCATTCATATCATCCATCCATCTCCACTATCTATTCCTTTTGATTCACATAGTCAGAAGCCAAGAGACACACCGTCCGTTCCGTTCCTACACGCCGACGGTGAGTGAGTCCGTAAAACCCCCACCAACCAAATTCGAGGGTTTCATGATAGAACGAGATAAAAAAGGTTATAAATAGCTTACAAGTTTGTTTGCGCGTATCATCTGATTTCGTGTGGTTCCCAGGTGTTGGCTTTTTTTTTTTCTTGGCTCCATGAGTGATACCGGGCAGGAGCCAAGCTCTCGCGCTATGGTTGGTTTTGAATGATTATGATTTGTATTGTCAGTTTTGGAGTAGGTTTATGTTTAGGATGTAGATAGAGCCATGGGCTTGAAATGAGTTGGGTGGTTGCCGAGAGTTCGGGGATTATTGATGTTGTTGTTCTGTGTCGTGTCGGATGGTTGTTGACTTCCTGGTGTTTGAAATTGATTGTCTGTGTGGTTTACGTTGCCTCATCTGTTGTTGTTGGTTAGGCCGGGGAGTTGAGGTCTGTTTGTCGGTAGTTGCGCGAGAATAGAGCCGGGAGGGGCCGTTAGGTCTCGGCATAGTTGTTGTTGACTTGGAGGTCGTCGCTTGTTTGTTTGTGTTTAAAGTAGATTGACGGGAGTAGACTCAAGACTTGTCGTAGTCGCGCCGTCGGAGATGAAGTTTGGATTGTGCCCGATATGAGTAGGCGATTAGTTACGTTAATGGTGTTGCGTTGTTTGAGCGTGTCGGGGCGTCACCTAGACTTTGCTAGTTCTCGTGTGATCCCGACGAGTCGAATTGACTTATACTATTTACGTCGATTACCTGATCCATGCTGATAAAAAGTGAACTCTCGAAACGTGAGAATAACTCGAAGAAGTATGAATGGTAGTAAGTGTAGGACGGTTAATGTCAACGGTAGTCATGCTATAACATACAACGACAGAAAGATTCATTACCCAAAGCTGCATTTCAGTTTGATGTGAAGATGTAAGATGCTCCTAATACAAGAAAGCATAGTAAAGATTAAAATATTACTAACGAGCTGCACAAGATTAACAAGATAGTCACCAAAAAGAATATGCAAAAATGCGAAGCAAATGATGATAGCGGTGACAAATCTCATCCCGGAAAGAAACCCCAGATGCCATAACCCTTGGAAGTTACAGTGATTTTATCATTGTATTAACTGTTTCTAAATGTTTACACCGCTTGCTATCTATTTCCCTTGGAAAGGCATATAGATTGGATAGTGGTTATGAATGTTAAACACTGTATGAATCACCTGAAAACGTTTTTAGATATTCAGTGGCCAGCTGATTAATAGGTCAACATAACTTAGTATAAATGTTGAGAGTAAGTGGTGCATGTGAGTGTATTTTAGAATTTTTTTTTGGGTAAAAGGGATGTTTCACCCTGGTAAAATAATATTTTAGAATTTATGTCAAGTGTCGTTTATTTCCTTTCGTTCTTAATATATATAATTAATAATTTGGTATGTTCATAACTTATTTTCGTTAACTTAAGTATTTTAACAATATTCATAAGGCTTGCTCGCCCATTAGGCGGGTTATGCTTTGATACTTTATTCTTACGTACCACTTTGAAACTTTTTTTACTTTCATATACGATAACCATTTATTGCTTTTCGTTCTTAATGCATTTAATAAAAAATTTGGTATGTTTATAGCTTATTTTTCGTTTCTTTCGCTATAGAAAAATATGCAAATGATATTTTTAAGTCTTGCCCGCCCACTAGGTGAGCCTCGCAAACTGTAGCCAACCCCCTGTTGCGGTGTCTTTAACAACGACTATTAATATAATTCAACGTCTACAATAGTCAAAAGAAAGGCTATTTCTTCGGTGGTTGGTTCTCTCCCTTGACCAACTTTATATGGCTGTCTTAAAAGTAAACAAAATAAACGCATTTAAAATTGTTTTTTGTGCTACAAGCGCTAACTCCGCAAAATCAACAACTAAAACTTCCTATAAACAAGTTTAATTTAAGATTTGAATTACAAACATAAACTTTCTTTTTAAGAATAAATTGGTACCTTTTAACTATTCAATAATTAATAACGGTTAATTAGTTTCCATTGTTAACGCATAAAAGAAAATAAAAACGACTCTTTAATATCTTACTCCAAACAATATTTATAAGTCATGCCCGCCCATCGGGCCATTGGTTTTGATGATTATGATTTGTATTGTTCAGTTTTGGAAGTAGGTTTAGGTTTAGGATTAGATTAGAGATGGGGTTGAATGAGTTGTGGTTGCCGAGAGTTGGATTATTGATGTTGTTGTTCTTGTCGTGTTGAGTTGTTGATGTCCTGGTGTTTGAAATTGTTGGTTGTTGTTGTTATGTTGCCTCATTGTTGTTGTTGGGTTTAGGCCGAGTTTTGAGGGTCTGTTTGGTTGTGTAGTTTGGTCGAGAATAGGAGCCGAGGCCGTTAGGGTCTCGGCATAGTTGTTGTTGACTTGGAGGTCGTCGTTTTTTTTGTTGTAAATAGATTGACGGGGAGTAGGACTAATGACTTGTCGTAGTCGGCCGTCGAGTATTGAAGTTGTGATTGTTGCGGATATTGGATAGGAGGATTAGTTACGTTAATGGTGTTGGTTTGAGCGTGTCGGGCGTCACCTAGACTTGCTAGTCTCGTGTGATCCCGACGAGTCGAATTGTACTTATACTATTTACGTCGATTACTTGACCATGATAAAAGTGAACTCGAAACGTGAAATAACTCGGAAAATATAATTATAATTAGACGGTTAATGTCACGGTTATATGTATTAGTTAACTTTAATTATTAACTAACGATTGCAAAATTGTTACTTAATATTTACAAGTTAACGATTAGTGTTAAATGACAATAAATAGGTTATATAATGTTTTTCTAATTAATAAGAAATATTAGATGACGTTCAAATGTTAAATAATATTTCTAAATTAAAAGAAAAACGTTAGATAACAAAAGGGCGTTATTTAATATCTTACGAAAATAATAAATGAAACGGTGTTGAAATTGATACGGATGAGTTACTAATCGTTTCGAGGACACGTTTATCGAGACTTACCCTTTAGGAAGTATTGAGGTTCATGTTAGTGTATGTCGAGTTACGGATTGGTTGGTATTAATATGATCACTTGACACGATTAACAAACTAGTTGAATTGTTAAATTCAATTAGTATACAACGAGCGTGTCAAGGGGGAATATTAATAGGTGACCCATCCTACGACTTACCATATCCTTACTAAGTATGAGTTAACCATGAATTAACAAGTACATTGAGGGAATTGTTGGACTATTGTATTAGCAAATACGATAAGTATCCAATAATTCGTACGATTTCTCGTGTTAAGTCTTGGTTACTTGAGGTTTGACTTTGACTATAAGGTTGACCTAGTAGACCATTTAAGTATGATTGTCTTGGATGGATGATGTAGTTCGACCCGGATGTTTCGTATTGAGTTTTGACTCGTTTTGATTGAAGTCGAACATTTTTCACCTCTTGGT
>LBNU01003146.1:141635-154114 GCA_014162995.1 Artemisia annua
TGACTAAATACCCAAAAGAAACATGCTTTAATTTTTGTGAGTAAATGTTACAAAACGGCACACAAATATCAATTTCATGTTGCAATTGGATGAACAATAGTCACACAAAATACGCATAAATAACAACTCAAACATTGTTTGTTTGCTTAATTAAGGTAAATTTATTCAGAAAGTGAGCCATAAAGGCAATGTTACATGAAACAACAACCAAACAAAACTATACAGCCATAACATAACACAAACACCTAAATACATTGGACAATTCCCAAGCTCTTATTACATAACATGGTTCACTTGGATTTTCGTATAACAACACCTCCACAGTCGGTTCGATAGTAGTCAGTTCGTGATTCGTTACCCAAGTCACGTCGATCCACACGTGGCAATATGTTATCATTGTGCTGGTGAATGACGTTTCTAAATTCCTCATCGAATTCATCATACTTATCTTTGTAATTCTTGGGAGGTGTCAAACACAATAGATAATTTTTTATTTAACTGGTCTTGCACATAAAACATTTGTCGTGCTTGTGAGGCTAATATGAACTGTGACAACCCGCAAATTTCGGTTTCCCATATGTTTAATTGTTATTCTCTTTAATTATATTTCGGAACGTTTGTCGAAGTTTAGAATACTAACCGCGAGAATTGGTTGTATTACGGGTAAAAACACGAATATCAATTATTTTGGGTAACGGGAAATAAAGTAATACATATTTATAATAAACGTTTATGTAAAAACGATTCTAAAGCCAATGGAAATGGTTTCGGGTGCTCGGGAGATATTTACGATACGCTTTATTAGTCTCGTTCTCGGTTCGTTAAAAATATAAAGAAATTGACGATATTGGTCCTTGAGGGAGTATTAGGGTTTGCTTCTAGTCCCCTTGCATCCCACTCCCCTATAAATACAACATTTATAATAGAGTTAGGGTTTCATTATTTTTTTTCCCTTCTCTCCTTCTTTCCCAGCCGACACCTTCACCCCACACCTCCCTCTCATTTTCCGGCCACTTTTCCGGCCATAGCTCCTCCACCACCGCGAGTGGTAGTACACAGCCACCACCATCGTGCATATCCTTGCATCCTCGTTCTTGTGAGCTACTACACGCGCGATAAAACTAACTCTAACACCATTTCCAGTCAAGATTGATCCGCGAATCCACCACCACTTTTCCTCCTTTCATGATTCTTGATAACCAAAGGTTGAAAGTGGGTTTATCCCACCATTTCGAGGTGTTTTGTGCGATGGTTCGAGCCTCAAACCCACGGGTTTCGAGGGTCTCATAATTATAACGAAAAGAGTAACAATTAAAGGAGATTAAAAACGTGTTTGGTATCGTTTGGATCTTGTGTTGTGTTGTTTTCGAGTCACATGTGATGATGCCGTGAGTCTTAGACTCACGGCCAAGATTGGTTTTCGTTGTTGTGGTGTCTGTTGCTCAGATTTGCCTGGTGGGATTGCAAGCTTCTCAAGATCCCTTGAGAGGTAAAACCTGTTGCGTGGTCGCAATCTCACGCACATCAAGTTTTTGGCGCCGCTGCCGGGGAATAGTTATTGTTTAGGTAAATTTTTTTTATTTTATTAGGTCTACTCACTAGATTCCTTTCTAGTGAGATTTTTATTTTATTTTTCTAGGATTTCTTTAGTCTATCTATTTTCTTTGTGTTTTTGTTCGTAATAACTTGCCCATTAACTATTCCGTTGGCCATTTTGGAAAACACGAATCCACCTCTTACACCGGACGAAGTGGCTTTGTTACGTAGCCAAATTGAGGAAGAGATAAGTGACCTTAGGGAGCTCAATAGTATGATTGATATAGAGCTTGACTATGCCCTTAACGACCTAGCAAGCGCCATGTACTCGGATAATTACTTAGAAAACAACAATCTTATGATTGACGAGTTGGTTGAAAAGCTTTATTAAGATGAGATAGATCCTAGGTTGGATGATTATTACAATTTATACCCCACTAAGGAGGAGATTGCCTACTATAACAACCTAGTTGATAACCCTAGACCACCCTTTATTAAAATCGACCCAAAAATTAAGAGGGTGATCCTGGGAATGTGAAGATTCCATGTATGATTGGGTACAAACATATTGAGCATGCTTACAGACTGTGAATCCCCAATCAACGTGATGTCCTCAAGCCTTTATAGCTACATCATGAATAGACCACTTGAGCCTAGGAAAGACCCAAAGTATCTCGGCGGAGTTTGTAACTTCGTTGGAAGAATTAAGGGTATTCATGTCCTTGTCGGAAATTTCACCTTTCTCACCGACTTCATGGTCCTTGAAGATCTGGCAAGTGTTGTTGATTGCCGCTTATCTCACGTTGTGTTAGGCAAACCATTTGTTGAGGTGTCCAATTTGAAGTATGATCGTTTAGAAGGCACGGTTCAGTTTTCTAATAACGCGGATAGAATCACTTATAGGATGCCCTTTAAGGCAAAAGAATTCCCATTTGTGCCCCGGTTAGACAAAGATTACATTGGTGCGATTGAGGACATCAATGATGAGGATAAGGAGAGAGGCATGGATTATGTTTGGAATAAAAGGAGCCTATATTATAAAGATTGTTTGAACCTCGGACCTAGATACAAAGTAGATATGGAGGTTGTTAGAATGATTGGAGGGGAGATTGAGAAACAAAATAGGAAAACGTAGAGTACGGTGACTTTGAGTCTAGCTACAAGACTCGTTAATAAAGAAAAGCGCTTCTTGGGAGGCAACCCATGCTTTGTGTTTTATTTGTTTGTTTATTTGATTTTATTTGTTTCCGTATGTATGATATTTCTTGTTATTGATTCATGATTCAAACTAACTTGTGAAAATTCTTTATTTTGTTTTTAACTTCGTCTTAACTACATATAAAGGTATTTTGCAAAAGCTAAGTGTAAGGGAAATCTAAATCGGTTTATAAGAACGAATGAACATGAATCATAACAATGTAAATTAACATACATATTAGTATTTGTTTGAGTCAAATGCTTGTATCGAGTCATAATGATATTTTTGCAGGAATTCCAGGAAGTAGGATATAGTTTTTCCAGAATTTTTCCAGAAACTTAACATGAGAATTCTGTCAGGTCATTTCTGACAGCGTCAGGTGTTACAACCTGACGGCGTCAGGCTATAATTTTCTGCAATTTTTGAAAGTTTTGTTTTTCTTCCGGAAATAAAAAGTTTTTGTTAATTCTCTAACTTATAATTTCCAGGAATTCTGCAAAAATATTCATTCCACAAGCATTATATCCTATTATAGATTATACCGCCGATTTTATGCGAGGTTGGCTTTTATTCTTTTTCAGGTTAACAGGTTATTTTGGACAAGAAGTTGATTTATATTTCGGAAGGGAAGCTTTGAACGTTCATGTTTCTTGGAAGAAGATCTAACCATGTTACCTCAGTATCCACATCAAACGAATCAGGGGAGTATTTGATTTCATTCTTTCATTTTATTTACTTTTACATCTTCTATTTGAACATTGGGGACAATGTTCGGTTTAAGTGTAAGGGGGGTAAATGAAGGCACCTTAGAGAATACCATTGCGCTTGATTTTTGTTTGTGTGATAGTAAATTAGTAATAAAACCGAGAGAAATATTTGTTAGGGTAATTTTAGCGCCAATTTAAAATTTTTTACAACATTTAGAAGTGAGACTTTGGTCTTAATAAGCGTCTCAGGGATAGGAAATTATATGACTAGCACAAATCCGTGCCACTAAAAAATTTTTCCCCCCAAATATGTGAGGTTCACCCCTAGAATTGGTAGAAAAGCATCCATCTTTGATGCTATGATGTGTGTACTGGTAGCACTTAGATTCTAGAACTTGCGTTAGGACCATCTCAAATCCACAAGTGAGACTACATTCGTGTAGTTAGATCTACTACATGATAAGAGGCATTAGGATTAACCCTTTGTTTTTACACCCGTGTTTTTGTTATAATTACATTGGCTACATTGGTCAAGTAATTCTCCCACACCCTTTGCGTTGTACCCATTTTTGGTACACGATACCCCTAGTACACCCCTCCGAGCCTATCTTTTCGTTTCGACCTTTGAGCATCTTACTCAAAGTGAGAATTTGTTACACCCCACTTAAATGTACACCCAAATCGCCTTAGCCTACCTTGTATGCACTCACCTTTAGTGCATTATTGTGACAACATTTGTTAAACCCTATGTTAATTATCTAATCGATTACATGGTTGCTAAGTCAAGTCATATCCTTGTACATATTGTTTTGGGACGATTGGGACTCATGGGTAAAGTACTAGTGTAATGGAGTAATGGGGAAGAACAACATTATTACCCCCATATGTGCTAAATATTTTTAAAGTACTCCAAGTTTTTCAATTATCTTAATTCGAGTCGTTAGAATATAATTGTAAAGTTATGTAAAAATTCAAGTGTAAGGGGAGAACCGAGGCCCCTATGATGTATTATTTTGGATGGTAGGGCAAGAATGTATGGAAAAAAAAAAGAAAAAAAATCGAAAAAATCAAGAAAAATACAAAAAAATGTGAAAAAGAAAAGTAGAAAAAACATACGGACTACCATCCCGTTTCTTTTATGTTTGTTTATGTTTTTGTTAATCTGTTTCTAGCTTAAGATCGAGTCGAGTCTTGGCTTAGCAACATTGTATAGTGCATGTATTTGATCATGATAGTTAACTCGCCACCATCAAAATACCTTTATTCCAACCAAACCGTGTTTATCATATCCCTACACCTTACATTATAACCCTTTAGAAAGCCCTCTTTGATAGTTTATCTTAGGTGCTTACGCCTAGTGGAGGAGTAATTGATCCTCTCCCAAGCCTATGGTAATCTATTTGCTATGACAGGTAGTGAGAGATGTTTTCCGTTTTCATTTATGAGATATAATTCTATGACACTTGAGAGATGAGAGTATCCAAACACTATTTGTGAGGTGCTAGTGTATGATTTCCGTGCTTATTGTGATTAGGGTCGAATTACTACTTGTTGTAATTACTTTTATATTTGTGTTAAATGACCCCTAACTCATATTTTGATTGGAATAAAAGCTTATTTGCTTGAGGACAAGCAAACCTCAAGTGTAAGGGTATTTGATGAGACGAAAAGTGTACCCGTTTTAAGGGGTCATTTAAGCCCTAATTCGAGTAAATGTGATCAAATATTACCCTAAATTGTTCCTTTTGTCATTTTAGGTACTTTTGAGAAGAATTCTAGAAAACATGCATATTTGGACGTTTTTGGAGCATAAAAGTGAAGAAAACGACAAAGTCTCAAAGGAAGCTGGAAAACCTTTCTGACGGCGTCAGAGTCACAAGGTGACGCCGTCAGCAAACGTTGACAAAGGAGTGAAGTCAGATTACACTAGACGTCNTAATTCGAGTAAATGTGATCAAATATTGCCCTAAATTGTTCCTTTTGTCATTTTAGGTACTTTTGAGAAGAATTCTGGAAAACATGCATATTTGGACGTTTTTGGAGCATAAAAGTGAAGAAAACGACAAAGTCTCAAAGGAAGCTGGAAAACCTTTCTTACGGCGTCAGAGTCACAAGGTGACGCCGTCAGCAAACGTTGACAAAGGAGTGAAGTCAGATTACACTAGACGTCCTATGAAGAAAACAAGATGTTTTCACCTGACGGCGTCAGGTGTTAAAGAATGTAGGCCGTCAGGTGTTAACTCAAAGAGTGACGGCCCAGAGCGATTTAAAGGGTGACAGCGTCAGAAGTAAATCTAGGCCATCCGAGAACCCTAATGACGGCGAGCTGACGACATCAGAACCTATAACCTGACCGTCAGAATGTAAAATCTATATATATTTTCCTAATTTTCATTCATTAGTGTGGAACTTTTGGTACAAGTTTGGGATAAACCCTAAAGACGATTTTAGCTGTAATTTCAAGGGTTTTTCACCCTTGAAACCTTCATATTCAATTAAAGATAAGTCCTCACTTAAATTAATCAATATTTCTATGTGTTGGTTAATTATATCTTATGCTTGTCTTTCAATTAACATGCTAGGCTAGATTTTTCTTGTGTTTGCTTAGATCTAATGAAACCTAACTATTAAATATTGGTCGATTGGTGTGTTATTACTCTAACACCACTAAACGTCCTTGTTTATGTGGAATTCCTGTTTGTCGCCGTCGAGCGTATTTTCGCCTTGGGTCGGCTAGACCCTATTGGCATCATTTGAATCCGAGTTGCTTATCGTATTGAGCCTCGTCGATTTTATTGAAAGTATTGGATTTTGGTTTGGACTATTGTTTGGATTTGATTTTGGTCACGTATGGATTTGATTTCGAACTTTGTAATTGAATTGATTTCCGGATTTCGTCCCAAGTGGACTTTCGATATTTTGAATTCGGTTTTGACCGTTATGGATCTGATTTCGACTACGTTGGATTTAACTTTGGATACGTCTGAATTTAATTTCGAGTATATTTTGATTGAACTTCGACTATGTCTCGATGTGACTTTCGGATATTGATGGAATTGATTTTGAGTACGTTCTGGATTTTGAATTCGGATTATGGTATTTTGTGATCTTCGATTTCGTTTCGAATTTGGATTTGGCATTTAGCCTCGTTTCATTCTGCGATCTAGTCACAGTCCCCTCTACTCTAAGCTTGTGTTCGGAACCGTATGATGAATATTGAATTTTAACCGTAAGTACCTATTTGTTGTTTTGAGCAATTCTTGAATTGAGCCAAATCATCGACGACGTTAAATTCTTATTTCTTAACAACTTGATACACGGTCGAATCTCGTGATAGTTCTTGTTTGATGAGTTGCGAGATTAAGCTAAAATCAAGTTGTTACGAGGTTTAAGGTTTTGGTGATTTTGCTCGAGGATGGGAAAGTTTATTCCATTGAAGTAAGCTACCCAAATGATGATTTTTCCTAATCAAGGATGTTTATTTTCTTAATTGATGACATTCACTTCCGTAATCGATGATGTTCGTGATCTTAATTGATGTTATTCATTTTCTTAATTAAGGATGTTCATTTTCTCAATCGATGCTGTTTTAGCGATGATGTTCAATTGAGGTCGTACTTTCCACCTCTAACGTACGTATCATGCCGAGTCAATCGACTCTAACCGATTGCTTGTAGCAATCGACGTCCTCTTACGGAGTCGTACTTTAAACTTGTTAAACCTCCCAATCCGAAAGGATTTCGTGCGTAACAGAATTCTTGAGATTTTGAGAGGTAACTTGAATCACGATCCTTGGGACAACCGCCTATTTCATCCACTCGTCCCTCGGAAATATTCGTTATCTTTGTTCCTTCTCTTATTAGATAGTGAAACTGCTTTGAAAAGTAATTTACAAAATGTCGCCATATTACAAGATGTTTTACTGCAATTTCGCAAAAATCAAAATTTTGATTTTTCCACTACTTGATAAAGGATAACTGTTTTTTTCTTGTTATCTCACAAACCATTTTACGAAATTGTCTCACGAGACGATTCTACAAAATATTTTTGTCATTCTATGAATTTAAATGCAACCTTGCTACTATCCTAAATATCAAAATTTTGATCTAACTACCATTTTATAAAAGGTGAAATGTTTCCTTGATACCCTGTAAGTTATTCTACAAATAACTTAATGAGATGATCTCATAAAATATTTTACTGCCTTGCTGCAAGATGATGAAATTAAGATGAAAATTGAGAATTGACTTTCCTGTAATTTTTAAACAATGGGTTGTTTTCCTATTATCCTATGAGCCGTTTCACAAATCCTTTTGTCGATTTTATTTTACTGCTATATCGTAAGCTAGACCTCGGGAAACGAATCCCGACCTCTACCTGAGTATTTGTTGATAATTCTACTTAATCCGTTCACCTCCTGTTGGTCAATTTCTCTCTTACCTACTATTTCGGTTTTCCAATGGCACTGCAAGAGATCCTCTATGGTCACGAGAGCCGATCGCCGACTTGTTGGATAAAGATGGAGATACCCAACTTTCTGGCCTTGAATTTGTACGTAAATCTATCAAGAAGATCGTTCGAAGGTAGAACGGAGATGTACGCTACTCGTGGGTGATTAGAAACCCTGATGACGTAAACTTTATGAATTCTTGTTGTATCGATCCTTTCAGATTCTTGCTAGAGTCAGATTGGTAGCTCACACGTCTGAGCTATCGTCGGAACTCGACAGCATTCACGACGTTCTTACGTCTACAATCTAAGTAACGACATACCAATGAGGCCGTTATTGTTATCCCTCCTGGAGAAATTTTAATATCGTAATGTTCGAACCTTGTTGAGCTATTGGAATCTTGAACCTTGGAAATTGACGACTTTCAATTGGTCGCATTCCTATCGATAGAGTTCGTCGAAACTCGCTAAAGGATCCTAAACTCGCGTAGTGAACGTGAAGATGAATCCTCGTGCGTATATGCTTATTTCTTTCAGAACCTGATGAGTAATTGGAATTGAATCGTGAGGACATGATTCTTCTAAGGAGGTGGGACTGTGACAACCCGCAAATTTCGGTTTCCCATATGTTTAATTGTTATTCTCTTTAATTATATTTCGGAACGTTTGTCGAAGTTTAGAATACTAACCGCGAGAATTGGTTGTATTACGGGTAAAAACACGAATATCAATTATTTTGGGTAACGGGAAATAAAGTTATACATATTTATAATAAACGTTTATGTAAAAACGATTCTAAAGCCAATGGAAATGGTTTCGGGTGCTCGGGAGATAGTTACGACGCGTTTTATTAGTTCCGTTCACGTTTCGTTAAAGATATGAGAAAAACTACACAATTGGTCCCCGAGGGAGCGATAGGGTTTGCTAGGAGTCCCCATTCACTCCACTCACCCTATAAATATAACATTTATAAAATTTTTAGGGTTTCATTTTGTTTTTCCCTTCTCTCCTTCTTTTCCCAGCCGACACCTTCACCCCACACCTCCCTCTCATTTTCCGGCCATTTTCCGGCCTATTGTGCCACCACCGCCGCGAGTGGTGTTACACCACCTCCACCACCAACATCCCCATCTCATTTCCCATCTAATGATGTACCCCACGCGCTATCAAACGCACCCTAACACCATTTCCAGTCAAGGTTCATGCTCGAATCCACCACCACTTTTCTCCTTTCGTGTGTCTTAATAGCCGAAGGTTGAAAGTGGGTTTATCTCACTGTTTAGGAGGCGTCTATGCCTCGGTTTGACCCACAACCCACGGGTTTCGAGGGTCTCACGATTATAACGAGAAGATAATAAATAAAAATGAGATAAATGATGTGTTTGGTATCGAGTTGTGTTGTGTTGTTTTGGGTTTTGATCGAATAAGTGATGCCGAGAGCACTAGGCTCTCGGCCATGGTTAGCTTTGTATCCGGTTGTGTTTGTGGCTCGGATTTGTAGTGGGTTTAGGTTAGAATTGGATTGGTTGGTTCAGATTTGGATTGGTTTTGGTGATTTTGGTCATAGCCGAGAGCTAGGATTGGATTCAGATTTGTGTTCGTGTTGGTGTTCTTGTTGTGTTGCCGAGAGCTAAGGCCGAGACCACTAAGGTCTCGGCAATGGTTGTTGTTACTGTCGGGTGAGTTGATGTTATAGTTGTTGTTGTCGAGTTCTAGTTGTTGTTGTCGTTTGGTGTTGTTTTGGCCGAGAGGTTAGAGCCGAGACCTCTAGGGTCTCGGCAAGTGGAATTGNCTAGGATTGGATTCAGATTTGTGTTCGTGTTGGTGTTCTTGTTGTGTTGCCGAGAGCTAAGGCCGAGACCACTAAGGTCTCGGCAATGGTTGTTGTTACTGTCGGGTGAGTTGATGTTATAGTTGTTGTTGTCGAGTTCTAGTTGTTGTTGTCGTTTGGTGTTGTTTTGGCCGAGAGGTTAGAGCCGAGACCTCTAGGGTCTCGGCAAGTGGAATTGAGTGTTGAAGTTGTGATTGGTAGCTAGGTCTAGGATTGGTTTCGGATTTATTATTCGTGTTGGTATTCTTGTGATGTTGTCGATGTGTTGTTGCTGTTATTGGACATGGACCAAGGGTCCGTTTGGTTGTCCTGGTTGCGTAGGATTGAGCCGTGTCGGGTGTCACCTAGACTCCCTAGTCTTGTGTGATCCCGACAAGCCAAGTAGACATTATTATTATTTTTAGATGTTGACTATCTTGACCCGTGATGAAAATGACTCGAAACGGATATAACCCGTGAAAAATATAATGATTGACTAAATGATTTTGACACGAGTTTTTATATATATATACATATATAGTTAACTTTAATTATTTAGTAACGATTGATAATCGTTATTTCATAATTACGAATTAATAATATTAATAATAATATTTAGAGATCGTTAAAGTACGTTATATAACGTCTACGAGATTAACAAGAAATATTAGTAAACGTTGACAACGTTCGTTAATATTCCTAGGTTAATAAGAGAACATTAAATAACGGCGAATACGTTATCTAATAATTATTATTAGAAATAATAAACGAAACAAGATTTATTGTGGAAATATACGGGTTACTAAACGTTTCGAGGACACGTTTATCGAGACTTACCTTTAAGGAAATATTGAGATATGTATTTGGTTAGTGTCGAGTTACAGATTGGTTGGTATTAATATGATCACTTGACACGATTAACGAACTAGTTGAATTGTTAAATTCAATTAGTATACAACGAGCGTGTCGAGGGAGAATATTAATAGGCGACCCATCCTACGACTCACCATGACTTTACTAAGTATGAGTTAACTATGAATTAACAAGTACATTGATGGAATTGTTGGACTATTGTATTAGCAAATACGATAAGTATTCAATAATTCGTACGATTTCCCTTGTTAAGTCTTGGTTACTTGAGGTTTGACTTTGACCATAAGGTTGACCTAGTAGACCATTTAAGTATGATTGTTTTGGATAGATGATGTAGTTTCGACCCGGATGTTTCGTATTGAGTTTTGACTCGTTTTGATTGAAGTCGAACATTTTTCACCTCTTGGTGTGAGTATTCTCGAGTCTTGTCTCGATTCTTGTTGGTTTCGCTTGTTTAAGTATTGGCGTGAGTTCACTTGAGTATATGTCGTGTTCTCACCACACACACACACCACGATACCAAACGCAAACACAAACATTATTGAACGGATAACGAATGAGTTGACGACGTAAGATTGGGTAATACATGGGAGTAGTTATTTTATGGAGATTTGGTTCGTCGCTGAGAAGTTCGTATTGGGATAAGCCTTGCTTATAGAAGACTTCGTCGGTTTCGTACCAATCTTTGGAATATTGTTGTGATTTACTCTTGATGCCAAGTCGTGTCGGTCGTGATTCTTGCATTGCTGTGGCTAAGGTGAGTTCATAGCCCCCCCTTCTTTTAAATAAGTTTTCATAACTACCTTTGGGGGAGAATACATGCCCTTTTACTAAATGAAATGATTGCTTACTTGAGTACGTGAATGATTTGATTAAGTTGAATGATTGAATGATTGGTTTATTGATTGATTGAGTGATTTATCGAAGTATTTGAATTAAGTATTTGAAGGCATTATGTGCTTGCCCGTTTATATGAGAGCTTTCTAGCTCAAACTGTTTTACTTGGACCTGCTACTGTTTCGTTTTGCTATTGTGTGGGCTAGTTTTAGGGTAGACGGAGGTAGTCGTTGACCTAGAGCTAGGGCATTTGACCCTAGTTTGGAATAGACGCTATCGCGGCCTAGATTTGGGGCAGTTTTGGGTGTTTCCTTGCTGTAGCCTGACTAGTGACCGCTGAATTCATCTTTCCTAAGATGATGAACGATTGATTGATTGAGATTGAGATTGAGATTGTGATTGTGATTGTGAGTCTACACCTACTCTAGTTACACATAGCGCTAAAACTTTTCAGGTCCCAAACTGTTTTTGTAACTTAAACTCTATGAACTCACCAGCGTAAGCTGACCTTTAGCGTGTATTCTCAGGTTTAAGGCGTTATCTCACTAATTGAAGGCGCTTGGCAAAGGGCATGGTCATAGGCGACTCTGATGAATATTTGGGACTACTACTACAATTATTTTATGGGCCTATTTCCGCACTATTTTTATATCATGTAAACTTTATGTCTTACATGACAACTTTTATTTTATATTAACGAAATAAAAACCATTCTTTGTGCCTTGTGTTATGATACCAATTTCGTAGCACCCCAATGCATGTATGCTTCCGCTAGACCCGAATTTTGGGGGTGTTACAGATGGTATCAGAGCCTAGGTTATAGAGAATTGGGCATTTTAAAACCCAGACTATAACCACTTTTGTGAAAATTAAAACCTATGACCGCTACGTGCCTGCCTGCCAAGCTGATGCCTCGCGTAATATTTTCTTGAGGATGTAGTTGATTAGATAACTGAGAATACATTTGGTGAAATATTTGATGATATATGCGATGAATTGAGTATGATATGATTGACGAGTATGAGGATATAATCGATATAGTGTGTGCCTTTCTTTCGGATATTTCATT
>LBNU01003146.1:156920-180297 GCA_014162995.1 Artemisia annua
TTCTGCTTGCATATTATCTAGTTGTTGCGATATTATTTCTTTGCTACATATCGATTTAAAGAAAAAGTAAAACCTGATAATAGCATATCGTGTGGGTTGGTGCATGATTGAACGTATTGCAACGGGCAGAAACTCTTGCATTAACATGTGATAGTCATGCGATTTTAGGCTAATGAGCTTCCTATCCTTTAGGTTGACCAAACTAGAGAAATTTGAACAATAGCCTTGAGGTACCCTGATGTTGTGAAACGTATCACAAAAAATGTCTTTTTCAGCATTACTTAATGTGTAACCTGCTGAAGGTAGTGTTGTACCATCTTGTTCTTGCCTAGCAAACAACTCTTGTTTTACCCCCAACTCAGCTAGATCCAATCGAGCATTCAGTCCATCTTTCGTCTTTCCTGGAACATGTAGCAAAGTTCCGACGAGGCTCTCAGCAACATTCTTTTCCACATGCATAAAATCAATACAATGTGGAACAGAATTATGCCTCCAATACCTAAGTTTTCGGTACCAAATGTTGAATCTCTTCCAATACGCACCGTTTTGTCCGTTTACTTGGCTTGAACAACCCTCTTCGTCTGTTGTGTTTCTTTTATGCTTTTTAATCTTCCCACCTCTGTCTCCCGTATGTTCTTGGTTTTCTGATGCATTATTGTTTGTTCATTTTCCTTTTCATTACTTATTTTCAATATGTTGTACCTCGTTGTTTATTTGTTCCCCGGTCATTGGAGTTGGAGCCAGGAGAAAATCTGGTTGTCCATTAAATGCCTTCCTTTGCCTTCTGAACGGATGGTCATATGGTAGATATNATTATTGTTTGTTCATTTTCCTTTTCATTACTTATTTTCAATATGTTGTACCTCGTTGTTTATTTGTTCCCCGGTCATTGGAGTTGGAGCCAGGAGAAAATCTGGTTGTCCATTAAATGCCTTCCTTTGCCTTCTGAACGGATGGTCATATGGTAGATATCGTCTGTGTCCAAAATAACTTTGCTTGGACGAGGCAGAAAGTCTAACACAGTTTGTATCTTTCCCGCAAACCACACAACCTTTGAATCCACTGTACGGGCATCCACATAGTGTACCAAGTGCAGGGTAATCATTTATTGTCCATAACACAACGACACGTAGCTTAAAGTAATCTTTTGTGGATACATCATATGTATGAACCCCTTTTTCAAATAAGGTATGCAGATCATCTACCAACGGTTCTAAAAACACATCGATATCATTTCCCGGGTATCCCGATATTAATACCGAAAGATTGATAAACTTTCTTTTCATACACAACCATGGAGGAAGGTTGTATATGACAGTTAAAACTGGCCATACACTGTGATGCCTATTTCCCGTGTGTACGTCAACCCCATCAGCCGATATTCCCAGCCGTATATTTCTTGGATCTTCAGCAATTTCCGGGAATTTTTCATCTATGGTACGCCATGCCTGTGAATCTGCGGGGTGACGTAACACACCGTCGGTTATCCTCGGTGTGGCGTGCCATCTTAAATCTTCTGAAATTCTTTCTATCTTAAATAGTCGTTGCAGTCTTGGTATAATTGGAAAGTACCACATTACCTTTGCTGGAATGTTTTCGTACACTTTATGTGTCTTCTTATCCACCTTCTATCTTGATGTCCCAGAAGTTCGACACACAGTCAAATCCTTGTCATCTTTCCAGTAAAGAAGGCAGTTGTTGATACGTACATGTATTTTTTTGTATCCTGAACCCATCAACTTCACAACTTTTCTGGCTTGATATGTTTTTTCCACCATTTCGTTACCAGCAGGTAGCATCTTTTTTAATAATCCTAGTAATTCAGTAAAGAACTTATCAGAACATCCGTACTTACCCTTTAAGTTGAGTAGTTTAACTATTGCGGACATCTTTGTGAAGTCGGGACATCATTCGTAAAGAGGCTTCTCTGCATCTAATAATAGTTCTTGAAACTTGACAAGGTCATCCTCTGATTCAAAATTATCTTTTGTAGCGTTAACCATATCTACTGTTGCTGGGCCATCTGTTGGAATATATGAAGCAAAATCCGTGTCGTCAACAAATTCTGTTGTAGCGTCAACAGGTTTTGGGGAACTTTTTGATGGCTCATCCTTCTCTCCATGTTTGGTCCACTTTATGTAGGTTAGATCAATCCCATTCCTGAATAAATGCCACTGCACTGCCTCCACTGTTTGGTTTATGTGGTTACAACAGTTTGTACACGGACATGGCATTTTAAGATGAAGTTTATTAACTCGTGGGTCGATGTTCCCCATCTTACGCAAGTTGTCTACTGCATAATTAATAAACGCCTGTACTCCATCAATATAAGATTTGGTGGTCCTTTTAGTTACCATCCAAGTCTTGTCCATGTTTATAAATGTGGTCCCTGCAGGCAAAGTTTAAAAGACAGCCCAAGTTATTGATGAGTATAGAAGACAAAATGAAACTCCAATTGATGAGCATAAAAAATAAAAAGACAGTCCAAGTAATGAACATATATAAAAGATGGAATGTGGTATTGAATTATGCTAATAATTCAATGAAGTCTAATGAAACAGTTCCTAAAGGGGTGTTTGGGTCAAGGAGGGATAACCAATTAAGAAGCTAAATTCTTGTTCCATGTTCATGTAGTAAAAGGCTTTACAGGGTTACTTATATTGTAAAACCAATTAACTATCTACATTTACCAAGAAAGTGACATAATTTACAAGAGGTTATCGTCTCAAAACAAATGTTGAATTACCTAATATGGTTAGGGGTACGTATATATTTTGTTAGAACGATTAATACAAAACAAACATAACAATACTTACCAGTGGTGACGGGTGTGGTGCATGGGTCTATGACAGGAGAGTTGTGGTGGTGACGGGATTTGTGGTGATATGAGATGTTTTCTTGGCTGTGATAGGAGGAGTTTTGAAATTTTGTTGATTAGTTTAGAATGGGATTGATGAAAACTTTGGGGGAATAGATTCAAATTTTTACAAAATTTACAAAAAATTTCACGAAAATATTGGAGGGAATGTAGCTTTAGCCACGTTTAACAACTAGTAGCAAAGGTTATAAACAAGTTTCTTAAACAAAAAGTGCAAAAAAAAAATAACAGAAAAAAAAAAAAACATATGAAGTCAGGGGTGAACTAGGGCTCGAACCACTGATCTCAACAACACCTCAAACTTAACAACACACGACAACACCATCTCTGCCCTTGGGACTTTCTCGTTATACACTTCTTCTTTATTTCTTTTAACCACTTTTTCCTTTTTAGCTTGTTACTACTTATTTAAATAAGCAAGCTTATTACAGCTTATTTAAATAAGTTGTTTTCTCACTTTTATTTTTTCTTCAAACTTCAACACTTTAAGTAGTTATTGCACATTTTTCTTGTGTATTATTCATTAGTTTAATAATTTTTAATCATTTTATTACTTTGAATTAGTTTTTAATCCATAAAAATTAAAATAAAAGTCAAAAAAATAAAATTATTTTTTCTATAATTTTTTTTAGACATTTATGACTTAAGAAAAATAATTTTGCATTTCTAGGATTTAAATTTCAAATTATATACTATTATTAGGCCTTTTATAATCCCGTAAGTAGGGCTGTAAATAAACAGAATGTTCAGTGAACATATCATGGACCGTTTGGTAAAAGTTCGTTTATGGTCGGGTTTATCATAATATAATATTATATATACTATTGATTCAATCATCTCATAACATGTCAACCTTAGCAACTATAGACCAATGGCCATATGCTGTCAAATACCTAATACCCATGACCCATCATGGGTTGCATAGACTTGGTAGATGTAAAGTTATAGTGTGAAGGTTATATGAACTGTGTTAAAGTTATTAAAGGTGGGCACGTTAATTTTGACAATTGAGAAGGCCATAAAATCAGTAAGTCATTAGTACTATGATGAATACTGTGTGATACTGTCTTTAGGGTCTCTTTAGGTTATATGATACGTTTGCGTCTGTGTGTACACGTTTTTCGTCTGTGTGTACACGTTCTCGCCCGTTTTGTCATGCTTTAGTCCGTTTCTACACGTTTTTTGTCCGTTTCCGTCCTTTTATAGCCGTTTTCATATATTTTAGACATTTTCCTCCGTTTTCATACGGTTTTGTCCATTTTACACACTATCCTACATTTTCTTACGATTCATATATTTTCTTACTTTCTCACACGTTTTATTCCCGTTTAGTCCGTTTTTTGACGTTAACGTTTGTTTGCATATGTCTTTATTTGGGTGGCGTTAGATAAGTTGGGCACGGTAAGTCGGTAACCCGACACTTGTGCACTTTTTTCGTTTTATTCGTTTCGATACGTTTTCATACGTTTTATTACTTTTCGTACATCTTTGACATTTTTTGTCAGTTTTTATACGTTTTCCCAGCATTTTAGAATCCCGTAAGTAGGGCTGTACCAAAACTGAACGTTTAGTGAACATTTAATAAACCATTTGGTAAAAGCTCGTTATTGTTCGTTTATTCAGTAATTAAGTTAACGAACATGAACAATATTTATGTTTGCGAACGTCCGATTTTCATTTAAATAATATAATTTTTTTTTATTTATTATTTTTTAAAAATTTGTTTTGAAAAGAAATTTCATTTACTACCACTTTGACCCAAAAAAATTATGCGTGCATCTCCCATTTATATCTAACGTAAACTTTAATTCCGGCCATTAGGTTTCACAAAAAAATTAAAACACCAACTAACACACACAGGCAACCAAAACGTCATCTCCAACTTGTCTGCACTACAACAGGTTAGGGTTTCATCTTTTTGATCAACATTAAAGTAAACTTTTTTATTTCCCTTTTTTATGAACTTGTTTGAAGTGATTTATGCCGAACTTGTTCATAATGTGTCGATCACTTTACCTTATATGTATTGCTCTGATTAACTAATGTGTTCATGTTACTGTAGTTTAAACTCATTTGTGTGAAATGGTTATAAACATTATTTTAGTCATAAGAAGTTGCATGTAGGTTTCCCTCTCAAACACAGTTGATAGCCTAGAAATTAGAATCTAAGAATATGATACTTGCAATGCCAAGTCTAGTAACTTTGTTGATTAGTAATGAGATATCTTATTAGGGATTGTTGATTATTTAGGGGAAAATGTTATATATTGAATGGATTGAAGTTGTGGTATAAAATTGGTTATTTCTCTCACAAATAATCAGTTAATTAATCACTTTGGATATGCATTTGACTTATGTTTGTCAATTATAAGCAATGTATTACCTTTTTGGAATGACTGTTTTTCAGTTTGTATTAGCCTGTAGGAATGAGTTGGTTTCGGTCGGGTTCGGTTAGTGCTAGCCTGTAGGAATGAGTTGGTTTCGGTCGGGTTCAGTTTGTATTAGCCTGTAGGAATGAGTTGGTTTCGGTCGGGTTCGGTTTGTATATATAGAATTTTATAGTATAAACAATGTATTACCTTAACATGTGCCCTGTTTTTGTGTATTACCTGAGTTGGTTTCGGTCGGGTTCGGTTAGTGCTAGCCTGTAGGAATGAGTTGGTTTCGGTCGGGTTCAGTTTGTATTAGCCTGTAGGAATGAGTTGGTTTCGGTCGGGTTCGGTTTGTATATATAGAATTTTATAGTATAAACAATGTATTACCTTAACATGTGCCCTGTTTTTGTGTATTACCTGAGTTGGTTTCGGTCGGGTTCGGTTAGTGCTAGCCTGTAGGAATGAGTTGGTTTCGGTCGGGTTCAGTTTGTATTAGCCTGTAGGAATGAGTTGGTTTCGGTCGGGTTCGGTTTGTATATATAGAATTTTATAGTATAAACAATGTATTACCTTAACATGTGCCCTGTTTTTGTGTAGAAATATGGCCGTTGAATTTGTGATAAGTTTAAACCAAAACACGTTTCCGGAGTCTCAGGTAATCTCACACATACGCCTTAATTACATTTTATACCATAAATGTTTGTATAATGAATGTCAAATAAATTATTGAAATGCTTTTAGGAACTACCACATGTCTACGCCGAATCATGTTACCATGGAAGGCGGGAGATTTACATAACAAGCGCCCAGCGGGTTCGTTTCAGGGTACAAATAGAGACTGAAACTAACGGCCCCATTGTGATGACAGGAGAGAGATGGAGAACGTTTGCTTTGGAAAACCTGAGTCGGGCTGTTAGGATGTTGCATTTCGTTGAGGAAGGTGATGACTGCTTCTTTGTTACCGGATACACTCAAGTCGGAGCTGAATTTGGTGGCTACCACATGAATGCCGGTCGGGTTTCAAGGTTCTAGTCTCGTGTTTTTTCCTTCTATGATCAGATCCAGGTATTAGAGCTTCATAATTTACTAATCTTATGTCAAACATGTGATTTCATAAGTCAATGAATATTAAATTTTAATGTACTTATAAGGTTACTCTTAAAATTTATTTGCAGACACTGCCAGCTGCATTCCTTGGTGGCTTAGGTAATGCACAGCAGATTAGAATCAAAGTAGACGGGGTAAACTTTGATGTTGGTTTGAATGCTGTTGAAGCAGGAGGAGCCAACGGGCAGCTGCTGTATGAGTTGGACCCCGATGATTGGAACAAGCTTGAAGAATCTGTTGGTTTAAAAGCTGGAATGATTCTCATCTTCACAAGGAAGCGCGCAACAAAGTTTTTGCTTACCGGCTTCGGTCATGAAGGTAGTCTAACTACAGCCGCTCATCAGGTTCAAGTTCATGTATTTCAATGTTGATGTCAGTGGTGGTGATCATTTGCAAGACTCTGTGTATCCCGTGTTTCATCTGTGCTAACTTCATTGGATGTGTCCAGCTTCGAACAATTTCTGCTTCATTTGAACTCAAACAATATTTATTATATTTTTTGTTAGTAAATACCCCCTTAAGTATATAATTTTTTGGCAGTGATGTGTGTTGTCAACACGCATTCATTGGGGGTATTTTACTTATGATATAGTACGAAATTTGAACAATATTAGTACTGTTATACGTTAGTTAAGTTGAACAATTAATGTTAATTAGTTACTTTCAACAATTATGGAATCTAATATAACTCTACTTTTATGAATATGCATGTAATGTAATTTAGTATGTCTTATGCAATCTTGTTAAACTGACATAATTGACATGTTATCTGAAAAGAAAATGCTCAATCTTAAACCAATTAACTATCCACAAATTTTTTGATTAGTATTGGGATGGGGTTGATGACATTTTTTGGAGGAATAAAATTAAATTAGGCACATTACCAAACTGCTTCTTAAGTCATATTGGAGGGAATTGACAAATATATTTGAAGAACATATTGGAGGGAAAGTTTAAAAATATCTTATCAAAAAGTTTTTCTTAAAAAACATAAAAAGGGAAGCTGGGAAATCAAGGGGAACCATTGGCTCGAATCCGAGACCTCACCAGCCTCAACCTTTTGAACGCCTCAACACACCAAACCCTTACCACTTGCCCTTGGGACTTCTTCATTTAATATCTTACATTGTTTTGTATATAAACAAACTTTTTAGGCTGTTAGCTTATTTCTCCTTTTAAGCTTATTACAGTTTTGATGGCCATATGCTGTCAAATACCTAATACCCATGACCCACCATGGGTTGCATAGACTTGGTAGATGTAAAGTTATAGTGTGAAGGTTATATGAACTGTGTTAAAGTTATTAAAGGTGGGCACGTTAATTTTGACAATTGAGAAGGCCATAAAATCAGTAAGTCATTAGTACTATGATGAATACTGAGTGATACTGTCTTTAGGGTCTCTTTAGGTTATATGATACGTTTTCGTCTGTGTGTACACGTGTTTAGTCTGTGTGTACACGTTCTCGCCCGTTTTGTCATGCTTTAGTCCGTTTCTACACGTTTTTTGTCCGTTTCCATCCTTTTATAGCCGTTTTCATATATTTTAGACGTTTTCCTCCGTTTTCATACGGTTTTGTCTATTTTACACACTATCCTACATTTTCTTACGATTCATACATTTTCTTACTTTCTCACACGTTTTATTCCCGTTTAGTCTGTTTATTGACGTTAACGTCTGTTTGCATATGTCTTTATTTGGGTGGCGTTAGGTAAGTTGGGCACGGTAAGTCGGTAACCCGACACTTGTGCACTTTTTTTGTTTTGTTCGTTTCGATACGTTTTCATACGTTTTATTACTTTTCGTACGTCTTTGACATTTTTTGTCAGTTTTTATACGTTTTCCCAGCATTTTAGAATCCCGTAAGTAGGGATGTACCGAAACTGAACGTTTAGTGAACATTTAATAAACCATTTGGTAAAAGCTCGTTATTGTTCGTTTATTTAGTAATTAAGTTAACGAACATGAACAATATTTATGTTTGCGAATGTCCGATTTTCATTTAAATAATATAAATTTTTTTATTTATTATTTTTTTTAATTTTTTTAAAAGAAATTTCATTTACTACCACTTTGACCCAAAAAAATTATGCGTGCATCTCCCATTTATATCTCACGTAAACTTTAATTCCGGCCATTTGGTTTCACAACAAAATTAAAACACCAACTAACACACACAGGCAACCAAAACGTCATCTCCAACTTGTCTGCACTACAACAGGTTAGGGTTTCATCTTTTTGATCAACATCAAAGTAAACTTTTTTATCTCCCTTTTTTATGAACTTGTTTGAAGTGATTTATGCCGAACTTGTTCATAATGTGTCGATCACTTTACCTTATATGTATTGCTCTGATTAACTAATGTGTTCATGTTACTGTAGTTTAAACTCATTTGTGTGAAATGGTTATAAACATTATTTTAGTCATAAGAAGTTGCATGTAGGTTTCCCTCTCAAACACAGTTGATAGCCTAGAAATTAGAATCTAAGAATATGATACTTGCAATGTCAAGTCTAGTAACTTTGTTGATTAGTAATGAGATACCTTATTAGGGATTGTTGATTATTTAGGGGAAAATGTTATATATTGAATGGATTGAAGTTGTGGTATAAAATTGGTTATTTCTCTTACAAATAATCAGTTAATTAATCACTTTGGATATGCATTTGACTTATGTTTGTCAATTATAAGCAATGTATTACCTTTTTGGAATGACTGTTTTTCGGTCGGGTTGGGTTTGTATTTGCCTGTAGGAATGAGTTCGTTTCGGTCGGGTTCGGTTAGTGCTAGCCTGTAGGAATGAGTTGGTTTCGGTCGGGTTCGGTTTGTATATATAGTATTACTTTAAATGGAGAATGTTAAAGTTTATGGGTTGCCAATTAATAAAAAACTAGACCCCTACNTGAACATTTAATAAACCATTTGGTAAAAGCTCATTATTGTTCGTTTATTTAGTAATTAAGTTAACGAACATGAACAATATTTATGTTTGCGAACGTCCGATTTTCATTTAAATAATATAATTATTTATTTATTTATTATTTTAAAAAAAAAATTATTTTAAAAGAAATTTCATTTACTACCACTTTGACCCAAAAAAATTATGCGTGCATCTCCCATTTATATCTCACGTAAACTTTAATTCCGGCCATTTGGTTTCACAACAAAATTAAAACACCAACTAACACACACAGGCAACCAAAACGTCATCTCCAACTTGTCTGCACTACAACAGGTTAGGGTTTCATCTTTTTGATCAACATCAAAGTAAACTTTTTTATTTCCCTTTTTTATGAACTTGTTTGAAGTGATTTATGCCGAACTTGTTCATAATGTGTCGATCACTTTACCTTATATGTATTGCTCTGATTAACTAATGTGTTCATGTTACGGTAGTTTAAACTCATTTGTGTGAAATGGTTATAAACATTATTTTAGTCATAAGAAGTTGCATGTAGGTTTCCCTCTCAAACACAGTTGATAGCCTAGAAATTAGAATCTAAGAATATGATACTTGCAATGTCAAGTCTAGTAACTTTACTGATTAGTAATGAGATACCTTATTAGGGATTGTTGATTATTTAGGGGAAAATGTTATATATTGAATGGACTGAAGTTGTGGTATAAAATTGGTTATTTCTCTCACAAATAATCAGTTAATTAATCACTTTGGATATGCATTTGACTTATGTTTGTCAATTATAAGCAATGTATTACCTTTTTGGAATGACTGTTTTTTGGTCGGGTTGGGTTTGTATTTGCCTGTAGGAATGAGTTGGTTTCGGTCGGGTTCGGTTAGTGCTAGCCTGTAGGAATGAGTTGGTTTCCGTCGGGTTCGGTTTGTATATATAGAATTACTTTAAATGGAGAATGTTAAAGTATTTGTGTGTTGATCCATTTGGGTTCCATTAGCAAATTTTCATTAGCAAGTAAGGATGCAAATTTATGGGTTGCCAATTAACAAAAAATTAGACCCCCGCATAGTTTCGTCTATGATACATAAAGATTTTATGTGTGTTTGAATTTTATAGTATAAACAATGTATTACCTTAACATGTGCCCTATTTTTGTGTAGAAATATGACCGTTGAATTTGTGATAAGTTTAAACTAAAACACGTTTCCGGAGTCTCAGGTAATCTCACACATACGCCTTAATTACATTTTATACCATAAATGTTTGTATAATGAATGTCAAATAAATTATTGAAATGCTTTCAGGAACTACCACATGTCTACGCCGAATCATGTTACCATGGAAGGCGGGAGATTTACATAACAAGCGCCCAGCGGGTTCGTTTCAGGGTACAAATAGAGACTGAAACTAACGGCCCCATTGTGATGACAGGAGAGAGATGGAGAACGTTTGCTTTGGAAAACCTGACTCGGGCTGTTAGGATGTTGCATTTCGTTGAGGAAGGTGATGACTGCTTCTTTGTTACCGGATACACTCAAGTCGGAGCTGAATTTGGTGGCTACCACATGAATGCCGGTCGGGTTTCAAGGTTCCAGTCTCGTGTTTTTTCCTTCTATGATCAGATCCAAGTATTAGAGCTTCATAATTTACTAATCTTATGTCAAACATGTG
This sequence comes from Artemisia annua, assembly GCA_014162995.1. Taxonomy (NCBI): domain Eukaryota; kingdom Viridiplantae; phylum Streptophyta; class Magnoliopsida; order Asterales; family Asteraceae; genus Artemisia; species Artemisia annua. The sequence goes on from LBNU01003146.1 coordinate 167,868, forward strand.
ATTTCATAAGTCAATGAATATTAAATTTTAATGTACTTATAAGGTTACTCTTAAAATTTATTTGCAGACACTGCCAGCTGCATTCCTTGGTGGCTTAGGTAATGCACAGCAGATTAGAATCAAAGTAGACGGGGTAAACTTTGATGTTGGTTTGAATGATGTTGAAGCGGGAGGAGCCAACGGGCAGCTGCTGTATGAGTTGGACCCCGATGATTGGAACAAGCTTGAAGAATCTGTTGGTTTAAAAGCTGGAATGATTCTCATCTTCACAAGGAAGCGCGCAACAAAGTTTTTTGCTTACCGGCTTCAGTCGTGAAGGTAGTCTAACTACAGCCGCGCATTTCCTTGGTGCCACCAGCTTGCTACCTGATCAGCCCGGTTTGTTATTGACCGAAAGAGGTAAAAATTTACGAAATACTTTCATACTACACGTTATATCTGTTAGTGATTTATTTAGTGATTATAATTAAAATTCTTTATAGATGACAATCGCTTGAAGCATATTTGCCAATGGCCTTCACATCAAGACCACTTTGGTGAAGGTCATGAATTCTATCAGAGATTGTCAACAATTCGAGTGAATCAAGAACTTGTACGTATCTCAGCATTCATAGATATTCTTTACTTTTGTTTAATTAGTTGGAACAAACTATATACTTACTAGTAACTTGAACTGCAGGATATCCCGGCAGATTTCCTGTTGCAGCATCCTATCCACCCATACCGGAAGGTCCTCATGAGACATCGTGGTGTCGAATGTTTCATGAGTATGACGATGAAGCCCCACAAAGCCGATCCTGAGATGCCCGGTGGTGTGACTGTCTATGGGATGTGGAGGAAGTCTGCCGCTGATTGCTCTTTCGCAACAAACAAGCTCATCAGGTTCAAGTTCATGTATTTCAATGTTGATGTCAGTGGTGGTGATCATTTGCAAGACTCTATGTATCCCGTGTTTCATTTGTGCTAACTTCATTGGATGTGTCCAGCTTCGAACAATTTCTGCTTCATTTGAACTCAAACAATATTTATTATATTTTTTGTTATTAAATACCCCCTTAAGTATATAATTTTTTGGCAGTGATGTGTGTTGTCAACATGCATTCATTGGGGGTATTTTACTTATGATATATTACTAAATTTGAACAATATTAGTACTGTTATACGTTAGTTAAGTTGAACAATTAGTGTTAATTAGTTATTTTTAACAATTATGGAATCTAATATAACTCTACTTTTATGAATATGCATGTAATGTAATTTAGTATGTCTTATGCAATCTTGTTAAACTGACATAATTGACATGTTATCTGAAAACAAAATGCTCAATCTTAAACCAATTAACTATCCACAAATTTTTTGATTAGTATTGGGATGGGGTTGATGACATTTTTTGGAGGAATAAAATTAAATTAGGCACATTACCAAACTGCTTCTTAAGTCATATTGGAGGGAATTGACAAATATATTTGAAGAACATATTGGAGGGAAAGTTTAAAAATATCTTATCAAAAAGTTTTTCTTAAAAAACATAAAAAGGGAAGCTGGGAAATCAAGGGGAACCATTGGCTCGAATCCGAGACCTCACCAGCCTCAACCTTTTGAACGCCTCAACACACCAAACCCTTACCACTTGCCCTTGGGACTTCTTCATTTAATATCTTACATTGTTTTGTATATAAACAAACTTTTTAGGCTGTTAGCTTATTTCTCCTTTTAAGCTTATTACAGTTTATTTAAATAAGTTGGTTTGTCACTTTTATTTTTGCTTCAAACTTAAATACTTTAAGTAGTTATTGCACATTTTTCTTGTGTATTCTTAATCAGTTTACTATTTTTTATCGTTTAATTACTTAAAATTAGTTTTTAATTATTAAAAAATAAAATAAAAGTCAAAAAAATAAAATTATTTTTCCTAAAATTATTTTTAGTCATTTAGGACTTAAGAAAAGTTAATTTGCATTTCTAGGCTTTAAATTACAAATTACTATTTCCCGGCCTATTAGAATCCTGTGAGTAGCTAGGACTGTAAACGAACTGAACGTTCATTGAACATTTCATGATTTGTTTGGTAAAAGTTCGTTTATGTTCGTTTATTTATTAACTTAACGAACATGATCAATATTTTACATTAGCTCAGTTAAAACGACCCGGGAATATCTCAGGGAGAGAGCATCTTGACCATTTGGTCGGGTTTTTGATAACATAATATTATACATACGTACTATTCATTGAATCATGTCGTAACATGGCACCCTAAACAACTATAACCCAATGCCCATATGATGTCAAATACCCATTAATGAATGTGACCAGTTATAATCTACTACCCATGACCCACCATGTGAATTAGCCATTATCACCGGTCATCCATGGGTTGCATAGACTTGGTATGTGTATAGTTATATTGTGAAGGTTATATGAAGTGTGTTAAAGTTATTAAAGGTGGGCACGTTAATTTTGACATTTGAGGAGGCCATAAAATCAGTAAAGTCATATGTACTATGATGAAGACTGTGTCATACTGATGACGTGGGATTGCGACCACGCAACAGGTTTTACCTCTCAAGGGATCTTGAGAAGCTTGCAATCCCACCAGGCAGTGTACCTGGTCGGTGTAGTATAGTGTAGTGGTATGTACAAGGAATTGATCGTTCTCTCACAGGGAATAGTGTTCGTTAGGTTAGAAAAACTACTCTAAAAGGTCTAAGGGTGAAGGAAGATGATTTTTGTATTTTTATGTTTTATGGAAAGCAAGTAAAATCTCGGGTTTTGGAGGAGTGGGCGGAATTAGTTGCTAGTCAAATAACCCAAAAACTACAATTGCAATTAAAAATAAAATAACTAAACTATTGTGGTTGTGAAAACTTATATGGAGACAGATGTGTTTACTTAGATTTCCTTACTCCCTAACTATCTATTACCGGTTAATTGGTGCATGTATTACTTGCGTGNTAGCGACCCGAATTAAAAAGAAAACACATTTAATAAAACCGAACTAATCGACCAACCCGATAACCGAACCGATCAAGAACCCTAATCTATAGTGATATATACTTTGAAAGAAGGAGGACTTGTTTAGGCTCATTGATTGTTGCTATTAGCTCGTGTTTGTTCATTTGTATGCGCCATGTGGTGATTTTTGTGTTTATGCAGTTATATGTGTGTTTGGGACAGCGGGTTTGAAGTTATATGGGTGTTTGGGACTGTGTGTAAGCACAATTTCTGTCATGAAAAGTTATATGGGTGTTTTGGAGCCAAAATTTTAATGAAATGTTTAAATTCTTAATTAAAAATTTTGGAGCCAAATTTTTTTGTGAAATGTTTAAATTCTCAAACAAAAATTTTAAAATTAACTCTGGAAATTGTGATTTCCTTAAATGAAAAACTGCCCCATCATATGCCCTATTTTTTCTCCAAAAAATCAGCCTTCATTCAAAACATTAAAACAATAACTTTTTAAACCATTATTCACCAATTTAGTTTACTATTTTTCTTTTACACATTGCTTCAGACGAATCATGGAAACCCAAGAGATTGATCTCGATAATATTGATTTTTCTGATAATGAAAATCCTGACCACACTTTGGGATATGAATCGGAGCAGTTTTCTGATGATGGTGAAGGTGATAACAACCAATCAAATGGTTATGTCAAAAAGAGGGGCATAACCAGGTTAGCAAAGTTTCGAAGGGAATATGGAAAAGCAGGTGGAGAGAAGCTCAGTGTAACCTTCGATGCTATGAATAGGATATCAGGAAAACACCGAGCATTGTTTTCTAGTTTTTTAGGAGACTTGGTTCGTGAGCATGTAGGTGTCAGGATTGTATCCTGGAAGAAGGTTGATTCAGAAGCAAGAGACAAAATGTGGGACGAAATCACGGTAAACCTATACTATTTTTTAACCCAGTAATATAGCATGAAATATATACGTAGCATTTACATTATGTGCAACTAATTAGGAACATTGTGTTAATCTTTGCAGCGATTTTTTGATGTTGACTTGACAACCAGAAGGATGGTAATGAATCGTCTTGGTCAACTTCTACGTAATTTCAGAAGTAAATTGACACAAAACTACATATTTCCTAACCTAGAAACACCTTCTAAGCTAAATGAAGTCCCGACTAACTATGATGCAATTTTAACAGCCGATGATTGGGTCAATTTTGTAAATTATACACAAAGCGATGAATACAAGGTGTTAATTAGTAATTTTTTATTCAAGTTCAAGCATTTGCTGTTTCCATATATATTAGTTCTATAGTATATCAGCATTACTACATCTAAACGCCTTATGATTTTGTGTTGCAAGGTGAAATCAGCTGCAACAAAAGTGGCGCGTTCCAAGTCTCTTTATCAGCATAGAATGGGACGAGGTGGATACGCCCTTGTGATAGATCAAATGGTAACTTGAAACATTTGCACTTAATAGCATCATACTTGCGTTTATATTGGTTTATCTTACGTGTGTATGCATTTGATGTTTATAAGATCGATCGTAAAGAAATTGAACCAGATGAAGAACCACCGCGTACCACACTGTGGTTGACAGGAAGGAAGAACACAGACGGAGATTTTTACGATGATGATACTAGAGCCGTGGGAGAAAAAATTGTAAGTTTTACTGCATATTTTATTATAATGTCATAGTGGGGCTAAAAAGTCTTCTTGCTTATATTAAAGTGAGATCAACATATAATAACCTATTTCCCATATTGTGTGTGCAGAAAGAAATGGAGGACAAGATCAAACAAGGAACCCCTTGATCATGGCAGTGATGCCATGACAGTTGTATTAGGTAAGGAAAAGGGAGGATATGCGAGAGGAGTGGGAGGTGGAGCAACCTACAGGAGGTATTTTGATATGTCTCGAAACAACAACCATCTGATGAAAGAGTGGTGTTACTTCAAAGTGAACTTGAGAATGAGAGACGCCAACGTCAAGAAAAAGATGCGGTAATCCAGGATTTGATGAAGCAATTGGCTACATAAAAGGGACAGTCGAACTCAACGTCAACTCCATTGGCATCAACTCCATTGACGTCAACTCCATTGGCAACAACTCCATTGACGTCAACTCCATTGACGCCAAGTCCGTTGACAACACCAGAAGTAACATTCCATCTTTTATTGACCCTTTTAAAAACTGCTGCAGTCTTCTTAAACACTTTATATTGCAGGTGTCTCCGGTGAACATTAATCATATAAACAGCAGTGCTGATGCGGATGCCGGAACATGTGTTTCTGGATGTGAGAAAGTTGCGAGCAATCAGAAGTCTAACGGACTATCAACTTTAGAAAAGGAAAAGGAAACAAGTGTAAGTAATAAAACTTCCACATATGATTTTTGAAATCTACATGCATGTCTTATTTACTGTGTTTTATATGTATAGGTAACTGTTAAATCTGTCGCATCTAAGAAAACGACTAGAGCAAAACGAAAGGATGCACGTCAAGCTTCCCAATCACAAGAAGATGAGTCTTCATTACTAGTACTACCACAAGTATGTATTTAAACATGTTTATATATTATTTTGTTTAACTAATTTCTGATACATACATGCAACAAATCATTTTTTTAGGTAATTAAGTGCAAACTGTGGCACTCAAAGAGAACAACTATTATTGCTTTGGGCAGCGTATACAAGAGTGATGGAAAACGACAAATGCTTCATAACAAACCACTCCCCAAGGATTGCTACAAAGTGTCTGTTGATAAATCCTTACAGGATGCAGCTTGCATACCGGATGTAGGAGGTAACGGTTTCAAAACAGTTATGCAGGCAGTAGGTGGTTTTTATGCATGGCCAAAGGAGCAAGTGATTTTGGAAGATCAGGTACATACATGCATGTGTTTTATCAACCTACATATATATATAATGTCTCATATTTAATTCAGTATTTGATACACCCGGCTTTTTGTTTCCTACAGGCAACACCACCAAGTACCATACAAATGGTTAGTGAGCATAACAAAGTTCCACCTAAATTAACAGGGAAGCGCAACTACGTCTCTATTGAAGCCATGAAAAGTGAAGCTGCTCAGAAGATCAAGACTAAGAAGTTAAATTATTGAGAATTTTATTATTTACGGCATTACAATTTTATATACATTCCAATTTTTTTGTATTTGAATTTGTTTAATTTGATATATTTGAATTTTATTGAATTTTATTATTTACGGCTTTTTGTTGGTGACTGTTTAATTAATTCGTTGTGTGACTAAATGTTACAAAAGGCCACACACGCATACAATTCATGTGGCCATTTGATGATCAATAGTCACACAAAATACAAATTTCTTCAATTTAAACGGCATATGGTCACACTTATTAACACTTTTGGCCACTTTATGATTAATTGTATGTGACTAAATACCCAAAAGAAACATGATTTGTGTGACTAAATGGTACAAACGGCCACACAAACATACAATTCATGTGGCCATTGGATGATCAATAGTCACACAAAACACACATTTCTTCACTTTAAACAACATATGGTCACACTTATTCACACTTTTGGCCACTTTATGATTTATTGTATGTGACTAAATACCCAAAAGAAAAATGCTTTGTGTGACTAAATGTAACAAAAGGCCACACAAAAATAAAATTCATGTGGCCATTGGATGATCAATAGTCACACAAAACACACATTTCTTCACTTTAAACACCATATGGTCACACTTATTCACACTTTTGGCCACTTTATGATTTATTGTATGTGACTAAATACCCAAAAGAAAAATGCTTTGTGTGACTAAATGTAACAAAAGGCCACACAAACATACAATTCATGTGGCCATTGGATGATCAATAGTCACAGAAACCACACATTTCTTCACTTTAAAGAACATATGGTCACACTTATTCACATTTTTGGCCACTTTATGATTAATTGTATGTGACTAAATAACCAAAAGAAACATGATTTGTGTGACTAAATGGTACAAAAGGCCACACAAAAACCAAATTTATGTGGCAATTGGATGATCTATAGTCACACAAACCATACATTTCTTCACTTTCAACACCATATGGTCACACTTATTAACACTTTTGGCCACTTTATGGTTAATTGTATGTGACTAAATATAAAAAAAGAAAATGCTTCGTGTGACTATAAGAGTTTTTGGTCACACAATGCTGATTAATCCAACTAAAATTGTACCTATTTAGTCACACATTTTAACGTTTTGGTTACTCTTTCCTAAGTGAGACTAAAAAGAACCAAAACATGTGACCGTAGGTACCCTATGGTCACACCACCTTTAGTTACACACACGAAAAAAGCCATGTGTGACTATATGTATATCGTCACACATATTTGGTGTAACCAATTCCACTTTTTGTTCTAGTGGTAGGTGTTAAAGTAGGTACTATAGGAATGTCACTACCATATGCTTGCATATACCCATTATATGCTTGCATATAGGGATTATTCGGGGAAGGCTCTAATCCTAACTTAACTAAGATATTCTGGGCTAATTCTTCCGGTGAATTAGAACCAGAAGATGAGTGGGTAGAAATAGCCGGGGCATACTCATACTTATCTGATGAGGTATCCTTATCATCAGTGTCAAACACTATGATAGGATTGTTAAAGGATGACATATCTAACTGTAATGCCATTTCCGGGTAAATGTCTTAGCATAATTCTAACCTATGTTCTATCTAGAGGCAATAGTAATAGTAAGGAATCTACCCTAGAGGCAATAGTGATAGTGGGGAATCTACCCTAGAGGCAATAGTGAGGAATCTATCCTAAAGGCAGTTTAGGGATTCTAACCTAAAGGCAAGTCAGGAATCTTAACCTAAAGGCAAGTCGGGAGTCTAAAGGCAAGTTCAGGGATTCTAGTGGCACGGAGGACTTTTTGAAAAAGTGGTTATAGTTTAGGAAAAATTCTTTTGTTCTCTATAACTAAGGCTCTGGTACCAATCTGTAACACCCCCATTTTTCATAGATCACAGCGGATTTAGAGTTTGGGGTATTACTTCATGGAAACAAAGACAAGATAATAGAAAACGACTCGAAAGAGACGTTTTTGAAAAGGTGTTATCATTCATTTATTCATCAGAGTCTTTACAGTAAAAGATATACTTTTACCAAAAGTGAGGTCCCTAACATACGTTTTTAGGCAAAAACTAATGAATGATAACTATTATGGACGTCCTCATGTCCAGTTCTTCTCCATGCCATGGTTCCTAAAGAGCTTAGTTACCTAGGATAACATGCTTAAAAGCCAACACTAAGGTTGAGTTAGAGTCATAGGTTTAAGTAGATAGGGTGTGAATACAAGTTCCACAGGGTTTAGCTTAAACCCTGTGTGTGGAAAAGTTAGTGATAGTAGGTATATTGCACTAAGCTCATGAACCACACGTTAACAGTCCGGGTCATGGGGTCTGCAGACCAACCATGAGGGGACGGGAAGGATAACTTTGCCAAAGTTAATCATTCAGAGAGGGTTCAAATATAGTACTTATTGATACCCTCCAGTGAGAGGTAGTATCAACGGGAGTTGTCAAACTCCAATAGATGTATCAACTATATTCGCGTTCACTTGGGTAAAATATTCCAAATGATTAGATTCATGAATTTTAGTTATGTAATGATGGCAGATAGTTTACTCGTGCAACAACCAAAGAAAAAGACTTGTATTCGGTTTAAAGCATGTATCCCCCTCACAGGGTTGTAAAGCATTTAAAAGTGAGGCTATGAAAACTCACCTGGGTCTTAAGGTAAGTAAAGTAGGGGTTTAGAAAACTCACTCACATATCCTGGGGGTAGTGTAGGTGTGTGTATGTCAAGTCTTTGTTTAAGTTTTCTAAACTAATCACTCTTAAGGTTTTTAAGTATAACATAACACCGTTCGGGCCATCATAATCCAGAAGTATAACTCCTCACATGAAGCTCCCTACTATTGTATTATGTTATTAACATAATACCACTCGGGCCATCATAATTCAGAAGTATATAACTCCTCACACGAAGCTCCCTATTATTGAGTTATGTTGTTACTAGGTTTAGTTATAACATAACACCGTTCGGGCCATTATAATTCAGAGGTCATGCAATAATCGTTTGAGGAGTCAGGGCACTTTAAATCGTAAACCCAGCAAACTCGTCAAAACGAAATATCCACATGATACCCCTCACATGAAGCTCCCTAGTATTGTGTTATGCTTCTAACTTAAAATAGGTTTTTATACTTATATGAAAATAGTCCATTTATACCCTTCAAGTTTATATATTACACTTTCTACCCTATACTTATAAACTTATAACATTTAAGCATATAACTTCCTAACTTTTGCACATTTAGTCCCTATACTTATATATTGTAGAGAAATGGCAAAAATGGTCCTTAAACTATACTAACTTTCAATATTTACCTTTTATACCCTTAACTTAATAATATTTGCAAAACTAGTCCTTTTTAGTTTATAATTCATTTTACTTTCTATCCTAGAGTTTTAGAATTTTTCAAAAAGAGTCCTTATACTTTTAACTTCTAAGTAATGTCAAAAAAAGTCCCAAGACTTCATATTTTCAGAAATTTACAATATATACCCCTATGCATGAAAACAATTGCAAAACTATCATGCAAATTGTATTCTAATGAGATAATTAAGTTTCCTAGCTTATGTTTAGTTAATATATACTTAACTAAGTCTCCTAATTCAAATTATATCACATAATGAGGCAATTTAGCACATAAACTCCTAATTTTCTAAAACTAGGGTTTCAAAATGAAAACTTCTAATAGGAAAGGTTCAAGGCTATCCTAAAGGTTCTAAGGCATATCCTAGGTGTCCTATATCAGTAATAAGTCAATTAGAGCAAGGGCTAAGGCTTACCTAGGTCGTGGAAAGGGTAACGAGGGTTTGAGGGTTTCTCGGCCAAAATACCTAACTCGACAAGGATCAAGGCTCTTATACTCGACTCCTAAGGGTTCTAAGGGTTCTATACTACAGAAATGTATGCGATAGAGAAGAGAGGGTGGTGTGGAATGAAATGGTGAGGGATTGCTCGCTATTTATAGGGTCTGTTTATGTAGCGAGCAAGAAAAGGGAGTAGGAGGTGGTGAGGAGGGGGAGGTGACTATGCAGAGCTACATGGTGACTAAGGGTGCCTAGGAGGGTGACAATGTCGAGCTATAACTAGCTAGGGGGCGCCCTTAGGCCGGTTGTGGCCATGGCGGTTCTAACGAGTGAAGGTGGTGACAAGGAGGTGATCCACCTCCTTTCTTGGATGCTAGGGAGGTGCTAGGATGCTAGCTAGGTTCTAGGAAGGTTCTAGGGTGCTTGTTTACTAAATTTGAGGTGCTAAGGTAGCTTGGTTTAGGTTTTAGGTTTTGTTTTAACCTAGTTTTGCCTAGAGAGAGTTTGGCGTTTTTCCTAGGGTTTGGTGCCTAGTTTAGGGTCCTATGAGTGTTTAGTAATTAATACTAAGTCCTAGGAGGCTTATACTAAGTGGTGGTAGCTTATGGTGAAGATTTGGGAAAGTTAAACCTAGTTTCCGGGAAGTTATGACTTAGTTAGGGTTTTGTGCTTATGGGACTTGTACCTGAGTTCTGGGGAGTTGTACTATGTTCTAGGGTGTCTAATATATCCTAAAGTTGCTATTTTAACTTATACTTAAGCCTTGAACACTTTCAAGCTAGTTCAGATAAGCAATTAGGGTTTTAAAGTTAACCGTAAACACATAGGTGCAATTAGGGTTTTCTGGTAAGTAGAGTGTACTAGAGTGGTAGTTTACTTAGTGAAATTATGTTTAAAACCTAGACTTGACATACCGGGATGTTTACATCAAGTAAACATAGTAGTGGTTGGCATAGGTGGATACGTGAGCTTGTCTAGAGGTTATATAGGCAATAGTGGTATAGTAAAGCAAAAATTTTACTCGGGAAATAGCTATAGGCATTTCTAACCTAGGTTGTGCTTAGTGAGGGCCTAAGTTAAATTAGTAAGGCTTAGCTAACGTATTGGAAGTTAGTAGGGAAGTTAGTGGGTTGCTACAAAGCACCTCACAAATAAGGAAAGTATAATTCACTCACACTCATTATTTATATGATGGAGAATATAAGGAAATCACACTCAATTGCTCAGACATGATTCATTAAATTACAATAAGATTGTATAAGAAACAAAACTGCACCGACGTAGTGTAAGCACCAGGTATAAATATCAAAAGAGGTCTTTTATTAAGGGTTATAACGTTAGGATAAGGGTTAAATAAGGGTATGGATTAGGCATGAGAAATATATACTGGAGTTGGTTTAAAAGAAAAATGTAAGTGTCGAAAAGTCCATGAAACCCACATTGCTAGTCACAACTTACCACAAACCCATGAGGTTATCGAAATCTCACCCTCTTCAATCTACCTTGAACTAGAATGATATATCAATACGCCAACTCTTATTCATTTTTCATCACTCTTTGTTTCTTCTTCTTTTTTTTTCTCTTTTTTTTCATCATTTTCTTTGAATCACACTCTCTACATTCACACAATCAACAATTCCCCCACACTTAGGATAAGCATACACCACAAAAAATACAAAGTAGAAGGTGTAAAGTCTTCATCTTCGTTAAAATGGCATAATACTTAAAACAAGCACGAACAAACTATTAATCAAAAATCATCCTAAACATGCCATGCAACTAGTAACCAACCAAATAGACTTTCGACAAGGGGTAATGCTAAGTTAAAGGTTATATATTTTTGTATTTTTTTTATGTATAGTGGATGTAAGAAATGAAAGGGATGGCTCTGCAAATTAAACTAAGGGTATCTAGCAATAAGAGTGAGTGCTACCAATGGGTTTTATTTGAGTGGATAGCTAATCAGTGTGATCAATTAAAGAATAAATAATATGTTAAATGGAATGGCTATTTGGGTTAAATCCTAATTGCCTCTTTATCACATATAAATACCTATATCACACGAATGTGGTCTCACTGCGGTCTCGTAATGATTTCAAGCACAAGTTCTAGAATCAATAAATCACCGGCACACTCCACTACAACAAAAGTGGGTTTTTAGGACCCCCATAAGCGTCATAAAATGGTACTTTTCAGGACCTTTCATTTAATAGGACCAAGGGTGAAAGCGTTTCATGTAAGGCGGTTGTAATAGGTCCAAAGCGTCCTAACCCTTATGAAACCAATTTTATGGTCGTATTATATGTCTATGAACAACACAAATAGCGTCCTAATAAAACCATATTAGGACACTTTTACATTGTTTTAACATGTGATCACCTACTTTTAATCTTTTGAGACACATAAAAACGTCCTTAAAAGTATTGTTAGGACGCTTAAGATGTAACATCATAGCTATTTTAGCAACCAAGAAAAGGGTCCTAATAACTCAAATAAGATTATGATACCAATTTTATGGTCGCATAATAGGTCCATAAACAACCCAA